>JANHZU010005045.1:38294-50582 GCA_032468055.1 Acrochordus granulatus | reverse complement strand
GCCACAAAACTCTGACTAGAAACTTCATTCATTTCCCAGACCCAGCCTGGGATCCCCAGGCAGTATCCCTGAATAAAGATCAAGGCCTAACTTGATTATTGCCTCAGATATCTGCTGAAATGTAGACCAGTTGTTGTTGTTGGTAGTATTGTTGTTGTTTGATATGTTGTAAAAAATAAAATACTGAGACCTTCACTTACTGCAGTAATCCTAAATAAATTTTAAATATTTTTTTTAGATTTATTGTCACTGTTGTTCATCCTTTTCCAAATATGTCAATAACAATAGTAATTTCAATATGCAACAGTCGTTAGCAATAGACTGCCACGAATATGGAAAAAGTGCTGCTCTAACCCCAGCCTGATCCTAATAGCTATTCAGATTTTACCATATCATGAACAATGTTTTTTTCTGGAAAACATTAGCTAATTGACCACAATCAGTTGTTTGTTTCAGCACAGAAAAAGTACTATAATCCATGGACCATTAATCAGCTTGCTTTGTGATCACATATCCTACTTTTCTGTTTAGAAAATGAATGTCACAAAACAGAAAGTACAAAATGTAATTACGGCTGGGAAAACAGAATCTATTGAAAATAAATGCTATTTTAATATAGACTGATTAATTGCAAGAAAATATTTCCTCTATCTTTTTCCGAGCCATAACTTCTCATATCGTTGTTATATATCTGTCAACACTGCAGAATTATCATAAGCAAAGGAAGACAAGACTGGGTTCCGTATGGTGAACTTAATTCTTATTTGACTACTTAATTGTTCTGTGGTGACTGGTAATACTTTGAAAACGAGAAGAGGCACAGCAGTAACTGCAGGTGTTGATTTTATCAGTTTCAGACAATATATTGTATATTTATCATCCTGCCTGTGCTAAATTTGTGCATCATGTGTAAAGATAACATCACAGACAAGTGAAAAACAAAATGAAACTAAAACACCCCTTTCATGTAACCAAACCAGTATACTCTGTTAAACAACTATATGACAGATTTTATTTCTTAGGATGTGGGAATCGTTTCTTCTTTACTGGAAAAATACATTTCTGAAGTGATCTATAAAATCTAGATACAAAAAATAGCAATAGTATTATTATCCATTCCATGAGCAATGATGTGTCTTTGGAAGGGACAAGCTATGAAAGCATAGTTTTTGACTCTATCATTACATCATTAGAAAGATGTTTTATACCAAATGGGATCACTATTAGACTATATTTCTTATGATTGTTTTAAATCCCACAAAGTATATTATAAGATTCTCCTGATTCTGGCAACAGTTCCAAAACTACAACAGAGTTTGTTCTGATGTGAGGGAAGGAAGTATTAGGGTGGGTGGATATCCTGGACTACTGCATCAACTATCACAACAACTATACTGGGAGGAATCATTCCAAGGAAACTCTAGGAGGCTGCTTAAGGAATGGTGGTCATTTGAAACAATTACCCCTATCAGTTTCCTCATGCAGAAATGTTGCAGAGTGATTGAAAGAGTTTTGGAATATCTGTCAGACTTAGATGTCATGCCCTGAGATGCTGTTCATGGATTCCTTAGAATGAGTGCTGAAGAGAAATAAAGGAGCAACGGCAGAGTCTTCCATGTCAAAAAATAACTTTGTCTGCTGCGGATTTTCCTTATTGATTGACAGTGGTTCTCTAGTTCATAACAGGAATTTGTTCATTTCATGTTTGAGCAGGAATTTATTCAATGTTCATTTCTCTAATCAAGGTATAAACGTTAGGAAATAGAACATAAAAATATGATTTCTATAGGCAAATGGGTAGTGAAACAGGACAAAGTAACACAACCAGAAACATGAGAGTAAAAATATCTGATTTTGTCTATTCTTTATTTTCAAAATTTGGGCAGAGATTTTTCTTCGCTCTCTATAGAAATTTCCAGAATTACATTTGAGATATTTTGAATGAAAAATATATATTTCTACTATATTCTATTTTCCCAGTGAGCTTCAGCTTCTTGCACATCACAATTAAATAAAAGCCAGACTATTCATTAAAAATAGCAATTACATACATACATGCTTCCTAAGAAAATCTAATTGAGTACTGTTAAGTATGGATATGAACAAGCCACCATATGTTTACTGATGGCTGTGTAAAAGTATTCTACCACAGCTGCTTTGAAATTGAATTTGGGCATTTTCAGCCCAACAGCTTTTAGGATGAATCAGTGGCTAGAATCAAATAAATATTGGTCCTTTTCCATTAGAAAACTTGCAAGAAGAAGAAAAGTTCCTGAATAAGTGCATTACAGAAAGTTATATATACACAGTGATAAGAGTTTACATTGGAGGCATATGCATTTAAAAAGGAAATAAATAATCAGAGCATGATGATTTGCATTAAAAATTACTGCTTGACAATGTAGACTAATCAGAACAGAAATTAAGAAAAATGTATAGAATGCTTGGGGTGTGTTGGCTGAGCAATTAAGATGCTGGGCTAGTCAGCCGGAAGTTGGACAGCTTGACAGTTTGAGACCGAAGTGCTGCTGCGTAACGGGGTGAGCTCCCATTACATTCTCAGCTCCTGCCAACCTAGCAGTTCAAAAGCATGTAAAAATGCAAGTGGATAAATAGGCACCATGTTCAGTGGGAAAGGTAACAATATTCTGTGTGCCTTGGTGTATAGTCATGCCATCCATATGACTACAGAAGCATCTTCTGACAACATTGGCTCTTAAGCTAAGAAACAGAGATAAGCACCACCCTCTAGAGTTGGACATGACTGAAAGGGGAAACCTTTACTTTTACTTTATAGAAAACTTCCTGCATGTTATAAGACTTAGAAATACTATATTGTTTTAGAATTTAAAAATAAATTCCTACATAAAAGCATCTAACATGAGTATTATCTTATGAACACCACTGGGAAATGTACAGAATTTGGCTGGAGATTCAGGGTGACATTCTGAATCATCCATTGCATGCACTGTTAGCAGTTGCCTCTTAAGTAAAAACTAGTTAAAATTGTAAAAGAAACCAAAAATGGAGATTAAAAAAAATCTCCAAATAAGGAAAAATGATAAATGGATATCATGTACTGATTCTTGGTTACTGGAAAATTATTTTACATGCAAGTTGTATAACATCTGTTAGAGCAATAGATAATGTGTTTCTTTCCATATAAGTATCAGATTATGTATACTGAATAAGCAGCCTATGCATCATGTTTATTACAGAGTTTGCTTAAGTGCCCATATACAGTAAATATGATCTCATCCTTTTTCCCCAACATTTGAGAGATAATGCTCCACAGTGAGGAAACACAGCTTTGTGTTTTCTGTGCTGATAAAGCTAAATTAATATTCTAATAGAACTATGGAAGAGGCTTATTTGGGAATTAGCTATATGAGACCCGTTGGGGTATAGTGATTAAAGTGTTTGACCAGGAGTCCAATTCAAGTATATCCTATGGAAGCTCATAGGTAGATGAGCTTTCATCTCACTTAATCCATTTTATCTCATAGGATCATTGTAAGAAGAAAGGAAGTGAGAAGTATATGCAGAGTTCCTTGAGCTTCAAGAGGAAAAGTGGGATATAAATCTAACAAATAAATAAAAAAGACTTATTACAGTGGAGGGGTTAGGAGTAGAAGAGAGAGGGATGGTCTCAGAAAGAACCAACCAGGGTTCTTTTCCACATTGCTTATCTTCTCCTATGGGAGAGTCACATCAACCCTAGCTATAATAAGAAGATGATAACTTTGGTTTAGATGTGTATTGTGCTATTTTATTGGTGCATTTTACAGCAATTTGGTACAACCCCATTGTTTCCTCAGCAGCCAAAAGAGTGATGTTGTGAAAAGTCAGATCAAGCCACATCCTTCTGTACTGAAAGGCAACAGGCTTAATAAAAAGGAATAAAGAAAAGCATCAAGTCACCATGACAACTGATGTTCCTTGGCAGGCAAGCCACCAAGCCAGTGATTGGAAACTGACACTCATTAACACTGTTCTAGCTGTGCAGGGTTCATCGGTTTGTGAAATTGTCTGGGTGTCTGTCATAGACAAGACAGAATTAAAAAATAAATAGATGAACATGTTTATGGCTTCTAACATTTATAATATTTGGTTGTAGTAAATATCCAAATCATAGCAATGCACAGATTTTTTTTTACAACTGATCATTCCATCTCTTTTCTATATTAATAACTTTAGACTCTTTTCAAAGGTACACCATATCTATACACCTAACAATAAAGTGGTGGGGAAAAAGAGGAAAAGTTCTTGGAAAAAGAAAAACCGAAGGGACCTCTTGTTGCTATGGTAATAAAGGCAGCTTATATTCTGATTTGTTTTTCAATTGCTATATCCAGATGCTACAAATTGTATGCTATTAGATGTAGACAAATTATAACAGAAAACCTTCATGTAAATGCAGATAAGAAAAACAGTCCAAACTAGAATGAAATTCCTACTTTTTATGTGTTTTAAGGAATGAGATCCGAGTAATCAAATGGATAAGTTATAAACAACTCAGAAGTTCTCCAGTTCTATTCTTAATGCTTGATAGACAATAAAAAAAAATCTCTTTCCAACATCCTTGTGAGCTGCTGATTGCACAATAGACCATACCAGTTAAATGTTCAAATTGTACATATTTGTATTATGTAATAGATTTCTTAAATAAATGAATACAATAATCTAAATAACTCTTAACTGAGATGTGTTTTTATTATGAAATAATACATATTTGTTATCTCTCAACACTTCTCCTATTAACAGAATATTAATCTCCCTGCAAGGAGACACACTATCAAGATGGCTTTTGACTTCAGTTACTCTTTCACTCTTTACCAAAAGTTAGAAAGTTAAATGTATTTTATTTGAGTTGCAAAATTCAGGATGATCCTTAGAAAAACTGAAAAAAATTGTTACCATCTACTTGACTAGATGTAATGCCTCTAAATGATTCTCAACATAAATTAATTCTAAGTCAAAGGATGCTGAGAGCAGAATGAGTGAAGGAAAGTAAATATAAATAATTTCACCATTAAAATTGTGAAAATAATTTGTCATTTTTCCTTTGCCAAAGTATCTTCCAATTGAAATTAAATATATTTATATTTCAATTGGAAGATGCTAATTAAAAGCACTTAACTTCCTGTGCTTTTAAACCTGAGTTATTTTCTTTAGTATCTAGCAGTGGCCTGTAATTCAACCTTCTTCAAACTTCAGACAATTAATGTTTACAATGAATAGACTGAAAAATGCTTTGCCAATTAGATTCTCTTCCAATCTTTTTGAAACCATTTATCTATTGGTTAATATGAAACTGTTTGAATAATTTTAAATTGCCTTTTGCCTTCCCTTGTTTGATGCATTTTCATTTACATCCTTCAATCATTTATTAGGAATAAATGTAAAGACAGGCAATGATTAACCACAAGCTAAGTTAATGAATCTTTTCGTAAGTCGATGATATTCCTGGCAGGTGTGGGGGAAGAACCATGTATTTGATTCTACATTGTGAAACCATTTAATAAAGACTTTCAGAAATATGAAGGGACACTCACTTGGATGAAGCTTGCACAAAGCAAAACTTAAATTCCTGCTTTTTATATGTTTTCTGTACAGGACAAAGTACAACATTCAGAGGAAGTGTTGCTGCTGCCCATTCAACCATTTTTATATTTTCATATCTATATATTTTATATCTCCATCTATTTATATATTTATTTATCTATTTCTCTATCTGATGCTCTCTTGTGTCAATATAACTTCCTCAAGTAACTAGAAGATTTTAGCTGATCATTAAACGATAACTAGCTATCTGTGAATACATCTACATGTCTCCTTAATTTTGGCTTGAAGATACTTAACTAACCATTTTTGTAGGAAGCACCTTCCTGTCAATTCAGACCATTACTAAGCCAGCTATTTTTTTATTGTTATTTGAAGTGGTATTTTTCACTTTCCCCCAACAGAAATTTGCTAGTTTATGCTTCAACAACAACTGGACTGAAACTGCAACAAAGGTTGGATTGGTCCAACTCCTCCATTCACTTTTGGCTGGAGTGGAACACTTTCTCTTATCCAGTTTTCTTTTCACATTTATTTATTAAATTTATAAGCTGTTGAATTCAAAGCAACTCTCGGCAGCTTACAATAAAAACTCCTCATAGCAGGTTTTCAGTTGTGTCAACAGGCTGAGCGTAATAAAAATGCTTGCTGAAGCAGAAGAGTCCTCCACTTGAACCAACTTGCCTGATGCCAACTTGCTAACATGGTTGCTGACATGCTACAAGAAGAATCTTCCTTGCATGGTGAGATAGAAGCCATATGGACCATCAAATGTGGTGATGATGCTGGTGAAGTAGAATCTATCCCTCTCAGCAAACAGCAGTCATGGTGACAAGTCTTGTGGCATGACTGTACTACTTTCCTGCATGACAGCAGGAAATTCCTCCCCCAAATTCAGCACTGATACTTTGTATCCATCTGCTGATGGTTGCCAACAGGCTGCACTCTTAAGGTGTGTCAGTACATCTCATGGGGGATTTTGTTGTAACAATTATACCCCTCAGATCCCTCAATCTGCATAGCAAGAACTATAGATAGGATATAGGCTTCTCAATACAGGGAGAAACTCTCTTGCTTTACTGTATTCTACCCCTGTGCCTCATCAACAGGGGTGTTGGTTTCTGCAGACTTCATTATTCAACCGCAAAGAGGGTACCTGAAAATAATTAAGGATCAGGCATTGTATGGGATAACTGATTAGATTAGATGAAGACAGTGTCTCTAGTTTTACGGTACCAAATAAATCTGCATATACTTGATCCGTACTACCAATGTATAAACAATCTCTCAAAACTCAACACTCAACTCTTGAAGGTCATTTCACCCAATTGATTAAATTGGAAAACACTCAAGATGGGCCCACAGGAGAATAATAATAATAAAAAACTAAAAAGGTCAAGAGGAAATAGATTAATAGGAATTACTTTGATTCTTGTGTTCATGCTAAGGCTTAACTTTGTCTCAGTAAAATGCCCTCCAGAACAATGGGAATATAATTCTCCTCATCATGATGTTTCATGTTACCTTGAAGCCAATATTGTCTGTTTGGGCCATCCAAAGATATTTTCTGACTTATAGTGATGATAAGGCAACCTGGCAATGCAGATAAGCCCTTAGTCAAGAAAGGAGATAAAAGTTAGTGTCCTTCTGATAAGTATCTCTACATCTATTATCCCTAGTAGTCAGTAAGTCTGTAACTACTGAAAACTGGTTATGCAGTGTTGAATAGTACTCCCTTCATCCACAACCAAAGTTTCAGAAAGTTTCATTTGTTTCACATATGTATAGGACAGCCCTTTAGGTCTTGCCATTAAACAATGAAAGATCAGAGATGAAAAGAAGGCCAATTCACAGGGGTACTTGCAGAATGGGGAGGTGGGAGGAAGGGGAGTAATAAAAATCAAGATGGTAGGCTGGATAATGAAACTCGTTCCCTTTTTATTATGTGTTGCACCTGTCACACACACAAAAGTATTTTGATCATATGATATATAGAGAGATGACCTTGGAAAAATTATACAAGTGACTTACAAATACCTACTTTAAATCCAGGAAAAAAGAAAGGCATAAAAAGAAAGTCAAACTGGCTCTACTTTGATTCCTTGGTATACAGGAGGGTGGAAAGGGAAAAAAGCCAGGCTTTTTATGCTAGACCATAATAAAGAATTTATTTGATTTGACAGTCAGACTTTCAATACTCTGATACTTAAGCACATATCAAGAGTTCCAGTATTTCTTATAGAGTCCATTTTCTGACCTGGGTTACTTTGAAGGGCTGGCATGAAGTCAAACTACCATTTTGACTTATTTGTCTCTCCTGTGGATGTCTCTGCCAGCAAGCATAGTGCCATCTCATTACATGTCAAAAAATATCCTCTTCAGCTGCAGTAGTACAAATAGGATATGAGGTCAGTTACTCTTTTACAGTAATTATACATTAAAGATCCCATGGTTTTCAGCACATAGCTAGAGAACTGAACTTTCTTTGTTCTCTTGGAGTTTCCATGCCATCAACCTTTTGGCATATAGATTTAACTTTATAGTTGTAAATAAACCACTAAGTTACATTATAACAGCATTTGAGAGATTTCAGGTACTGTTATGCTCACTGGGCTTATCTTCTTTTTACACAACTGGCTTGTTTCATTATGAGTGCTTGAAGACATATCAACATTGCTAAGTGAGTTAAAACTAACCTAAAGGTATAGACGTCCTTCTTGGTTTCTAAAATGATGTCTCAATCTGAAAAAAAAAGTGTCTCAGGTGATAAAACTGCAGATATTACTAGATACAGCCAGAGGCCATAAATATGCATTTTTCCCCTTCTGTTTCTCCTTCTGGGTTACACTGCTATCCATTGGCCACAAATGGACTGAACAGAAAATTAACAGTACTTCTTTCTGGATCCCTTTACTCACACTGCAATGCCATTGGTATGGTGAGTTCAGTGAGATTGGAAATGAAACAGGTGAGCTAACGTGAATGCTTAGAATGTGATACAAGAAATGATAAGCCAATATTCATGTTGCCATGTATCATGAGCTCTGTCCATAAATGTATTTTTTTCCTCTTTAGCATTCCCAGCATGAAAAGTCACAACAAAAACAGATTTGATTACTGATGTAGTCCATCTTTTACATTTGCACATACATTAACTCAACCAAACAACTAAGTAAGGGGGCCAAGATTGTATATACATTAAAATACCCAAGAATTCAAATTGTATACATATTAAACAATATTAACAACAGTCTACCCAAGGTAGGTACTAATCAACTTATCATATTGTGTCAATACAACTGTTTTAAACAACTATTTTAAATATTAACTGCTTTAAATAACTATTTAAATGTTTAAATACCCTAAAGAGTATTGTTCTCCTTTGAACATGTATCTCTCTTTTCAAAGATCCTACATAATTTGTGTGTGTGTGTGTGTGTGTGTGTGATGCACTCATTCACTGCAATAGTTCTATACTATTTTAGCTACTACTGTTCAGGTGCCAGACTTTTCTGTATGTTTTACAGGTAAAATTCAGCATTCTTTCATGTCAAATCCAGAACTGAAACAGAACTGAATAAAGAGATAATGTGTTCTTATACACAGCAAATGCTTTGAAAAATCACACAGTGTAGAATGTTATGGGAAGTTTTATCCATCCCGCAAATATCTGATAATAGCCATATTAAACATGAAACAGTTTAATTTTATTTTTCTCACCTGAAAGATTTTTCTTGTTGTAAGTGAAGTTGAACCTGAGAAGTAGTTTCTGTCTCGCTATGACTAAGGATTCTAAAATGAAGTGGGTCCATGGATGATTCCATGGACAGAAATGTCTTCTTATGTTCTCCTTCATTGAAGACTCTTGTCTTCAGAATCAAGCTCTTTCAGATTTTATATAAAAATAATTCAGAATAACTAGGCAAGCTGAAGAAAGTGATCCATGTCTCCCAAAACATGCTGATTAGCTATCTTTAGATGTACACAAAAGCTCAACAAAAGAGTTTTCTTCACTGCAGGCATTCTTCCTGCTAGCTTGGCAAACTGTAATTCTCTCTTTACATTTTCCTCCTTTTTCTTTCTTGTCCAGTTATCTCTTCCCTGGCCACATTTTTTTCCTTTTTCATACACTATTTCCATCATGTTTTGATCATCTTAGTTTCCTTACTGTTTCTGCCAGAAGTTGGAAAAATGCATGCAAATTTGAGTATCTGGATGTTTTGCAGCAGCCAAATGTGCCTCCTCAAAGCATTACAGTAGCTTCAGAGGATGCAGAACTGCTATGAGGTTGCAGCCAAAATCTGCTCCATCGCCATGAATTGTCTCTGCAACACCATAGAAAAACTTTAGCAAATGCCACTGTTTATCACATTTTGGCAGCCCTCTATCACTGAAAACAACATGAGATCAAAAATGTCCCTTATCTCCACAGCAACTGGCTTTATACCAGGGAACATGGAGGTTGGGAGGATTACAGTAATAAATAAGAGGAAGGAAACCATTTATATACTTTCTCTCTGCCTCCCTCTCTCTCTCACACACACATCTATGTGTATGTAAGTTGGCAGTACATGTGTATATTAGTGTATGTACATGTACATACATGCACACACAGAGAAAGACGTACATACACAGTTCTGTGAAAAAGTATTTGCTTCTTGCAGGATTTTACTATTTTTTCATTATTTTTATACTACACTGAATCAGGCTTCATCTACATCTTACTCGTACTGATAGATAAAGGGAATCTGAGAGAACGGTTTCATTTATTTCATAAGCAAAGTCATTCAACATGTGAAATGCCAGTGTGAAAATGACATCACCCCCTTAGCTCAATCAATTCAGTTAAAGGAATAATTAAAACCAGTAGTGTGAGTAATACATTAAATAGTTATGGATGGTTTGGGCGGGACCATTTTCTTCAACATATCACAAAAATGATTCCCCTCACCACACTCAAGTTTTCTCCACACATATTCCATAGGCATGTTACCACACATATTCCATAGGCACTCAAAAGAAATATATGTAGTCTTATGTAAATATTTCCTTGAACCCTGTCAATTTGGAAAATATTAAAAATCATATTTTATTTTAATGTTTTGATTTTTTAAAATGTTTTAATTAATGTTTGTTTTTTGTTAGCTGCTGAGAGTCTCCAGATTTCAGTGGCATAGAAATCTAATTAATAAAATAAATAAATAAATCTCTAGTTTCACCAGCCTACATGTTGGAAAGAAATAATAATTTTGCTTTGTATCAGAGAATGTCTCTCTGTGTGGTGAATCTGAAACATACAGTAAGTGGGTCATGTAACAATTTAATGACCTCAAGCATACAAGTTACCGGAGAATGAAGAACAGTTACAATATTTTTAAATAACCAAGTCAAAGTCCACATCTAAACTCCATAAAATATTCATGCTAGAAAATATTTCTGAGTTGAGTTCACCTATACTGTGATGTGATAAACATCAACAGTCTTATGTAAATATTTCCATTACTTGAAGTATTTAATTGTAATCATTACAGCTAAAATGGAATAACCAATAATTGGAGCTAATGCAGCAATTATTTCTTCACAATGGTATATCATTTATTGGGTGATATTGTTTATAAAATAAATGAAAATAAGCCCACATTTTGGAATTGTTTGTCCAGTTAAACTCACTTTTTATATATGTAGGACGCAGTTCAGTTAATGTTCTGTGGGAAAGTCTTTTAAGATTTCCAAAACTCCAAAGGAAATAGTTGTTATGTATATGCACACAAGCACACACCTACTTACCTTACATTATATAAGAATGAATAAGTATGAAAGGTAGAACACATATGACTCATAAATGGCAGATTATTTCACCTGATGATGCATGTGGATAAATTCCAGAATGGGAGGTTTCAGAGTATTCAATAAGGTTATTTACTTACTTATTTATTTATCAAATTTATTTGCTATCTAACTCATTATAATGACTCACAATAGATTAACAATAAAAATCAACACAAAAAATACAATATGAAAATACAAACAAAAAGGCAAAACAAACAAAAATATAATAAAAATAAAATTTGATAAATAAAAGAACAATATGGGAGAGCAGAAAAAAGTGAAGCCTTCAGTCCAAGAGCCATCTTATTGATGACACACAGTTGTCGAGTTCCCAAGGTTGTTTAAGAACAACCTTAAAACATCTTAAAACAAGAGACATTCGAAACATAAAGTACTTCTTAAAGTATGAGATATTGCATGAAGTGGTGACATTCAAGTGGAATAGTACTAAGACGTGTTTCAAAAAATAGCAAGCTGAGGCTGAGAAAGTCTTGTTAAAACTTATTAAAGTAGATACTAATTATAGTATGTCAGAAACATCATATAGAACAAGATTTTATATGTGGTGGATTATTTTCTCCTCTCAATTCCCCCTTTTGAAATCCCAAAGCTAGCCTGGCCCAGCTCATCTCTGAGCTGGTGAAAAGATTGCCTTTGTGTGTGAGCATGAAAGAGAGAGAAAAAGTTCTGAAATTTTATTTCAGAAACTGATAGTTGTAAACCTGTCCTCTGAATAAATAAGAATACCATTGGAGGGGAGGTATCATAAAGCCTCTCTTTATTCACCACAGGTGATATCATCAAGGAAGATGAAGCTTTCTGTTCTAGAGAACTATGTGGGGTCCATTTATTCAACAGGTTGTTGCTACTTAAGAAAGGTCCACAAATGAAGGGCAG
>JANHZU010005045.1:0-10263 GCA_032468055.1 Acrochordus granulatus | reverse complement strand
CTTGGTCGCTTCCCAGTTGGATTGCTGCAGTGGCTTCTACATAGGTTTGCTCTTGAAAACCTACAGAGGTACGGTGGCCAAGTGGTTCGGATGCCGGCTTGTCAGCCAAAAGGTTGGCGGATTGAGTTTGAGATCCAAGTGCCACTTAATGGGATGAGCTCCCATTACTTGCCACAGATTCTGCCAACCTAGCAGCTGGAAAGCATGTAAAAATGCAAGTAGATAAATAGGTACTGCCAATTCAGTGGGAAAGGTAATAGTGTTCTGTGCGCCTTGGCATATAGTCATGCTGGCCACATGATCATGGAAGCATCTTCGGACAATCACTGCTCCCTCAGCTGTGAATCAGAGATGAGCACCGCCCCGTAGAGTTGGCCATGACTGGCAGGGGAAACTTTACCTTTTTCCTTGAAAACCATTCAGCAATTACAACTGGTCCAGAAAGCAGTCACAACATGCAATCTTGGTTGCAATTTTGGATGTCACACTGACAGGTGAGTTGTACTGGCTTCCAGTTGTTTCCCAGGTGCAAGTCAGTGCGCTGGTTATCATTTTAATGTTTCACAGGGCCAAATTATTTGCAGCACCACTTCTCCCAGAGGGTATCTTCCCACTCCACCAGGTCAGATAGGGTGGGCATGGTTCAGGTCCTCCTTCTTAAAGGCTACCATCTGGTGCGACTTAAGAAGCATCCATTTTCAGTAGTGGCCCCTGCCCTGTAGAACACTTTCTCACCTGAGATCCAGTTGGCCCTCACAAACCTACTCTTCTCTGCAAGCATTGAGATGGGGGTGAAGCAAGAATCCAGAGATTGCTGTTATTCTTACTGTGGAGTGTTGCTTGAAGCTGCTGGGTGCTCTTTCGTTTTGAATGTTGGTTATTTAGTTATTTAGCCTGATTTTATTATTGCTGCTATGAGTCATTTAGAGTTATGGTATATAGAATGGGTTGCCATCTAAATTTTCCAAATCAATTAATCAGTCAGCCAACCCTAAACCAAAAAGCCCACTACTATGGATCTTTTAAACTGCGTCTTCTGAAATATTTTAAAGCTATTAGTATTGTTTTAATAGATTTCTATTTCTACCCATATATGTCTGCTTAAAAGGAAGCCTGTTAAATTTTACAAGTCTCACTTCCTGCTTAGTGTAGATTGCTTCTTGCATTACTTTTTATTAACATTTTGATATTTTCTTTTTTTAAAAAAAGAAATATTTATGCTTTGGTAAAATCAGAAAAGCAGCAAGCTTGCTGGGTGACCTTGAGCCAGTCACTTTCTCTCAGCCCAACCCACCTCACAGGGTTGCTGTTGTGGGGAACATAGGAGGAGGAAGGTGTGTTAAATATGTTTGCTGCCTTGAGTTGTTTATAAAATAATAAAGGCAGGATATAAATACATAAATAAATAAACATTAAAATATTTTAGATAAACAAATGGTGTGAATGTAATGAAAAAATCATAGGATATGTCTCCACACTATGTATAAGTCATACATTTATAGGATCTTTTCTTACAATGCACAGATATGCACCCTGGCAGTCTTCCTCCAGTGCCATTTGATATTTTCTGATGTATCTTCAAGTCTAGAGTGCCAAGAGCTATATAGAATTGCAGCATAAATTTATGTAATCATTAATATTGAACAAGGCATTCTAAATGAAAATTCTGCAGATGGTTCAATAAAAAGCAAATTAATAGCATAGAAAACAACACAGTTAATATTATTCAACATCACCTGAATTATATTAAGAGGAACTTGAGTATTATCAAAAAAATTATCAGAGTATCTGCTGGGATATACTTCTTCCTAATAACCCTTGCTCTGTGTTATATGAAAAAGAAAAAAAACGCCAAGTGTTTGAATGAATAAGGAACAACAGCAATTTTTAAAGACCTCCTTATTGTAATTACTGTTTTAAATTCCTCTTCATAGAAGACTTCATTTTCTTTCTTTAAAACCTCTTAAGCCTGATAATTTGGTTTTCTATCTCTAGTTTCACTAATGTTTTGTATGCTAATTTTCCCCCTACAGATTATTCATATTTAAAAAAAACTATTTCCTTGTGTATCATTTTGGTATTCTTTGTTTTATATCGTCTCCATAAATCCTAATAATTTCAGCTCAAAACAGATGCTTTTGTTAGTTATTCAGTTTGTGGTATTTAGAAGAAAAGGTGAAAGGGATTTTTAATCTTAACTTATAAACAAAATCATCTGAAAATGGAAGTATATTTTTTAAAAGCCAAGACCTTATGGAATGGAATTAAAAGCAGGAATCAAAGAAAATGCAATTATGTAATTAAAAATGCAATGGTATGCTCATTCCAGGAAACAAGTTTCATTTCTAACATTGGGGCTTATATCTGAGTAAACATGAAAAGGCAAATGCAGGCTGGAGTGAACTAAAATTCTCAGCAACTGTAGACAACATGGCCAATGGTGGGAAATGAAGAAAAGTGTAGCCCATTGGAATCATGCACATAATTGCGCATCATAGTTCTCATATTCAGTCACAGCACAAGATAGGTGCAAACAATTAACTTGAAAATGTTTATAACTTTTATAATGGTGAATAAGAATGCAAATGAGAATAGCACGGTTAATTCTCAGTTTAACAACTATTCAAATTTACAATAACACGGACAAACTGACTTATGACTGCTCCTTGGATTTATAATCATCACAGAGACCCCATAGTCACATGATCAAACTTCTGGCACTTGGCCATTGACAAGTATTTACAATACTTGTAGTGCATCATGTGATCACCATTTGTGACCTTCCGAGGATTGCAACAAGCAAAGTAATGGAAGAAGCTGGATTTGTTTAATAATCATATGATTTACTAAATGATCATGGCAAAAGAGATAATAAATTCAGGCATGATTCACTAATGACTGCATTGCTTGGTGATGGAAGTTTCAGTCCTAGTAGTGGTCCTAAATGAGGATTAAGAAATGTTGTTGCCTCACCATTTAACAGTTGTTCAAACAATTAGCCTAGTGTGCATGGTGAAGTTCAAGACACTGGAATCCAGCATCCAAGATACCTCCAAAATGCATAATCAATTTGCTGGGTGATTATGTATGCCCACAAAAAAATAATATATTTTTATATCTATGCATGATACCTTGATCCATTTTGTAGATGCATTAGCTATAAGAGCAGTTTTTTGGCTCATAAGATGAATGGACTCAGGACACTGACATACAGTTTTGTTAGTCCAGCTACATAAAAGAAGCATTGGCTTGAATAATTAAACTAGATCTGAGAAACATTATATATATATAGTGTGTGTGTGAGTTTGTCTGTCTGCATTATCTGATCATATTTTCCAGTTTAGAATGTGCGATTTCAAATTGGACAAGATGATTAGTTTGAAAGTTCATCTCTTTATTAGCATCTAAACAGAGGCATTTCTTACAATTTGTTATATATATAATTCTTTTGATGATCAGATTCCATCAAAATTCTATGATGACATTATAATCATTTTTGAAATGCAAATATCAATGACAAACAATGAGGTTTTATAACGAATACATGGTAACATATGAAGGCTATGTATTCCTTGATTCCATTTGACAAAAGAAAGACACCTTATTCACAGCAATATTAGAATAATATTTTAACTTGTCTTTAAGGTAAATTGGATAGATAATAGATAGGAATATTCAGCTGAATAGAGAATAATTTTCCCAGCACAACTTTGCAAGTTATGAAGCACATTAATTAATCAATTAAATTCATACACTGCTGAATAATTCTAACTCCTAGAAAGTTATAACAAAATAAAATAAATTATCTGTTGTAAAACAAAACAAAGCAATAATAATAATAGAATTTCCATAATAAGAAAAGGGAGGGATTGACAAATTAAAAAAATATTCCACACCAAAATGCATAACTCTAAATTTAAACAAGAAATAAACCATAATAAAGAACAAATTATGATAGCTGAGGATCACATTCAAAACATTCTCTGAAAGAGTGTTAGACTTTAGAAGACAGTTTAATTTCTAGAGAATGGTCTTTGATAAGTAGATGTTGGTTGGAATAGGGAATTCTGAAAATGTTCTGATGCCAAGCCAACTGAGGATGTGTTGCTCACAAGTATTATATCTCACAAAAATGGGCATTCATATGGAATTTGCTATTATCTATACTAAGGATCCATCTAGAAGCAAACTCATTTTATATTTATGCTCCTTTAGAAAGGTAGCTGAATTGAGTCATTCCATTATTACAAATAGGCCAGTGATATCCCATTGGTAACACTTCCCCAATTAGGAAATCACAGTCTGAAAAACCTTTCCCCATGAACTCTGACTATGAGAATTGATGAAAGGGTCTAAGAAAAGAAGAATGTCTCTGACTCCAAGGCATTGAATCTTCAAGTCTTCAACAACATGAAAAACTCAAGTTCAGGCTTAGATTTCACAATCTGTCATGGTTAGTCTACTTGTAATTCATTTTGATGATAATAACTTGGATTATAACTGCAGCTATACAGTTGTACACATTGTAATTGAGTAAAAACATTCTGGAAGCAGATTCTGTCCAAACTGGGTGTTTTGTTTTTTTTTCTTTTTCATTTTGTAATTTATTTCACAACTTCAAACTTTTAAATGGTTCAGTCACTAGGAAGACAGATAAGCGAGCAATAAGAAAAAAAAGCCGCATGGTAGCACCATAAGGAGTGTAGGTGGCAAGATTAAAACTGCACCATTATTTCTTGTCTAACACATGTCTTTTCATTGCACCTCCCAGACTCCCCTTCCATCACTTTACTCTAATATTTCTGTGTAACTCACCCACATATCTGCAGTGGTGCAATCTTGAACAAGTGTAGTTGATAAATGAAGCCTCTTGCTCGCTAGTGGACAATAACATAATGCTTGTAACTGCATGCTAAATCTCTTTTAAAGTTATTTTTAAAGTTATTTTTCTCATTGTTTCCTTGAGAAGATAAAGTAAAGAAATATCAACATGTTAAGCCACATACAAATAAAGAAATCTGAGAATGTACAAATACTTTCTGGGTCAGATCAAAAATCATCTTCAGACAGTCTTCAGTATCACAGAAACCAACCAGAATCTCGAAGAAACTTAACAGCAGCAAGAGGACAATAATGTTATTTCATCACAGATGGTTAGCAATGAATTCTCCTAATTGCAGTATTGCAATTCTGGTGGTGTTTATTTATCATGATAAATAACTATTGATAGCTTTATGTATTGTCAGTATCATTCTCCCCCACCCCCATTAAAAGTACCAGAATTCATTTAAAAGGGGGTGCATCATGAAAGAACAATTAGTTTCTTCTTCACTTAGTTCCAAATGGCTTCAAACCTGGTTTTGGACTTAAATTGCTGGTTACTTGGTTGATCATCTATTCTTCAGGGCCAGCATAGTTGGCTGCCATATAATAAGAGAGCAAGTCTAGAGATATGCAAACTTAGACAGAGCTTTTAGAAGCAAAGAGTCCTGTTTACCAGTATTTTAAGATGGCAAGTGTAAATGTAATCACAGGCTTGGCAAAGGTCAAGACTAGGTATCCGATGGAATAGATGGGAGACAAAGTGAGGTGGAATCCAGAGTTCATAACATGGTAAAGGTGAAGGAGCTGAGGCTTGAAAAAAATGTTCTCAGGGTTTTTTCTTCAGGGAGTGAGGCCAATTAATAAATATAAATTCATAGGAGTCCACTCTCCTGCCACCCAGTCTCCTGGCCAGTTTATCTGGCCTATGCAGCTGTTTCTTTACAACACTATCTGTGCATGGGATTGGCTAGGTGAACTTCAGAACATGGAAGGCTATTATTGGCTTTAATGTAAAATTAAAAAAATCATTTTGATGGAATCATTGCTTCCTGGACTGCTATCCCTAGAAGTCCTTGTCTCTATTACCTTGCCTCATTCAGCAGGGCGAGAGCATATAGCAGTCATGAAAACCTTCTGCTGAACTTCTCAGCAGCTTCTTACACCATCAATGAAGCTATCTTGTATAAGTACTTGCTAAGATGTGCCTTGGAAAGGAAAGATTATTGACTTTAACAGGAATTATTTAGAGAGTACAGATGATACTGAAAGAAAAGGCAATAATTCAACTATCTTTTAAGATCCAACCATGTTATTATATTTTATTCATTGTATATTTATCAGTAAATCCTTATCAGAGATCTTCTATGTAGGTTTAGCGGAGTAATCAAATTTCCAAGGAGGAGAAATAGTAAATAATTACATAAAAAAAAGAATGCATGTTTTTATTTTCAACTGAATTACAGCTGAATAGAACACCTCACATCGGAGCTTAATTAATGGCATTATAAGCAAAGGTTTCAGATAAGAATGGGAAAAAATAAAATAAACAGAACTTTATTCATAAGTCCCTCACATTTGTATGATTTCCCATTGTCCGTGGAAACACTCCAGCAAGTTTAGGATCAACAGCATTTGGGGGGGGGAATTAACTAGAGAAAGTATTAAGTTTTTTAAATGGATAAAAATGATCGATTATTTAAATTGTGCAGATAACAAAATAAAACTGTTTATTAAACAGTTAATAAACTTTCTTCAGGGGGAAGAAAGCAATGTTTGCTATTATTCAGAACACTTTTTCTGTTATGTGATAGAAGTTGCAGTTTTCTTCACAGATAATTCCTGGATGCTATGAAATAGCCTTTAAGGCATGATGGTAAAAGGTATGGGGAGAATTATGGTGCAATCAAGATTATACAAACAACCCTTGCCCCATTTACATATGTTTATGAGCAGTAACTTGACTTGGATACTTGAACCACCCCACAGTTAACAAAATAACAAGTGCTGTCAAGTGCAATAGGGTTACATGGTAGTCATTATTTTTGAACTAGCAAAATATTCTATGTAAGGGGGGGAGTATCATTGCTAAGACTGACTGATGCCCAAAATTTTTAATGCACTGACTGCTTGTAGACCTTTAGACTGCTTGTATACAATCTACTTAAAATCAGGAGAGGGTCAGTGTGTGAGTGTGACCAGCACTTATCTTATTAGAACTCTGTGCATTTTACCCACTTTAAAGTATTCTGTAGAACTTGATACACATTATAAAATAATGGCAGTCCATTTCTGTGGCTATTCTACAGACCTTAATAATGTTTTAAGAACACTGTGCTATTATTTTCAGCTCATCAATTGCAACATGAATATTCCAGTTTATTTTTAATAATAACATCTTAATATTTTGATGGATGTGTTGGAAGAAAATACAAGTTTCTCAGCAAGCATAAGAGTTAACTTTATTTGATGGTGATCCTATGATTATAAGCAATATTTAATCCTTCCAAGACCTGCCAATTCTCCCTTAATAAAGCTCACATTTTTTTCTCCAAGTGTTCATAATTCTGGTACTTACTCCTGGTGCCCTTCACTCCATACCAACATAAGGAGGTTTATCTGTCCTGTATGCAATATGTATATGGTAATACAGGTAGTCTTTGACTTACAAATGGGACTGGAACTTCTGTCACTGAGCAATGCAGTTGCAAAGATTGCATTGCTGAGCAACAGCAACTCCTGCTGTCTCGATTGTTAACTGAATCCCATAGTCTTCAAGGGAGGCAACTTCCTGTTGGCTTCCCACATCAAATCAGGGGAAACTGGCAGGAAGTTGAAAGTCTCAGGAAAGCAGATAGATGGTTGCTGCTGGATGGAGGAGAGCACAAAAATGTGAGAGAGGGCTGTAAGGCTCAGAAATGGTGTATGGGAACACAAGAAGCTGCAAGAGAGATACAGTAAGCCTTGGGGAGAATGAATGATGGTGCATGAGGGTATGACTGAATATAGCAAAGCTCAGGGAGGGTGTGCAAGGATACATGAAGGTACAAGAAACTTATGGAAGACTCAGTGAGGGCAGGCAGGTGAGGGAGACTTACCCCAGTGATTTTCCCTGCTGGTTTCCCCACTGACTTTCTAGAAAAACTGGCAGGGAAGGTTGCAAATAGCAATCACATGATTGTAGGGTACTGCAACCAGTCATAAGTGCAAGCTAGTTACTAAGCACTCACATGATTGGAGAGGTGCTGGGACTTTCAGAATTCCAAGGATCAGTTGTAACCACCATTCATGGAGTACTGTCTTAACTTTTAGTGGTTGCTAAATCAATGGTCATAAATTGAGGACTACTTATGTATACCTTTGGAACAGATACAAGCAGTGATAAACCAAAATGTTAGGAAATGAATGCTCAATGTTAACATTAAGGTAAAAAGCCTAAAACTTGTAATTTTAGCATTTTGGGAATGGAAAAAAGTAATCATATGCAGGCATCTAATCAATACATAGAGGTAATCAACGTTTATTATCTTTAGCAATGAGGCCGGGAGGAAGATGTATATCTCTGGAGAGAAAACCCCATCAAACAGAGTTTAACTTTCTTGGAGATTGGTCTGAATAACTAAAATATATTCATACACATTTCATGACCCAACTCATCTGGGCTGCTTCCCGACCCAGGATGAATGCCCTTTCAAAATCCAAAAAGACAACACATTGTAATTCAGTTCCTGTGAAGCCCAAGACTAATTATGTGGAGGATCTTGAGAGATCTTTGAAAGTCATACTAATTGGGTTCAAATTTAGTCTGTGAAGAGTCTATGATTTCAAGTGCTTCAAAGACACTTCTCTCTGGAATCATTATACATGACTGATAAATTTCTTTTAATGCATGAGTGTGTCAGTTTTGCCGTAGAAATAACTGTTTCCTGCAATTGGTGTTTTCGATACTGTAGTGTGGCTTAACCAACAGTATTTCTATTAGGTTAATAGAGCCAAATTAGGGTATGATTTAGAGGAAGGGAGCAAATGAGATAATAAGTGTCTCTGCCCACCACCAGCAGTCAATCCTTCTGGAGATTGCCAGTTAGCATGGACAGCTAGCTCTGCTTATCCAATGGAGATGTAAGTCCATGTAGAAATATTTTTCTCAAAACTGCAGAATCCACAGAATGTGGGCAGCAAGTGCCTTAATAACTGTCCTTTTTCAATGTACCTGGCAAGGAATTTCTGCAAAATGAAAATTGCCATATGAACCTGCCACTATTGTGGAAATATCAATAGCTCTTCAGAATGTTAGGCAGAGGTCATTTCTACCTTTATCAGTATAATAGCTCAATCACCTTTCCTTACTGTAGATGTAAAAAAGAATTTAAAAAATGCTTTATAGCTAAGTTACGGCTGTGAGAGCTGGACCATAAGGAATGCTGAGTGTTGAAGAATTGATGCATTTGAAATGTGGTGCTTGGAGAAGATTCTTCTTCAAACCAGTCAGTTCTAAAGGAAATAAAGCCTGACTGTTTATTGGAAGGACAGATGGTGAAGCTGAAACTCAAATACTTTGTCCACATAATGCAAAGAGAGGACTCACTGGAAAAGACTATGATGCTGGGAAAAATTGAAGGTAAGAGGAAAAGTGGACAGAAAAGAATGAGATGGTTAGATAGCACTGTCAGTGTGATGGGTGTGGATTTGGGTGGACTCCTGAAGGCAGTGAAGGATATGGAGACCTGGCATTCTGCAGTCCATGGGGTCACAAAAAGTTGGACACGACTGCGCAATTGCACAATAATAAGCTGAATTTTTTTAAGCTGAACAACTTAAAAAATCTTGGAATTATTTGTAAGGTATCAACATGACATCTCTCGGTCTCAAAGCATGAAAACACTAAAAAGGGGGAAGAGTAGCAATAAGGACATTAGCTTGTGCAGTCTCTTATATACTATTTCTCTGATAATTAGGCATTTTTTCAGAAATATTACCTTTATAGAGTCCAGTGCCAGAAAAACTAAAGCTAATTTTCAAAAACCTCTAGCCATTAATCCTAGAGATAAACACTTCTTAAATGCAGTATGTGTCAGTTTAGGTATGGCTGGAATTTTCTTTATTTTTTTCTTCTTCAGATATAACAACAGAGGAACCACAAATGTCTCTGGATCTCTTTGGATGACATTTTGACCTTAGGTTTTGGAACTAGTCTTTCATGAGATACATAAAATGTATAATAAACCTGTCTCTTTTTAAAAGGAATTATGAACACATTCCATACTGACACAAATGACAAAGTAATTCAGAGTTTAAAACTACACAAAATACATACACTAGGAACACTTTGTTTCAAAGTATGCATTGTATACAATTTTTGTAATATGTGTGTTTGTGTGTGTGTCATACAGATGATCATTAGATTCACCACATTTACTAAAACATATTATAATTTGGATT
>JANHZU010005044.1:10998-21658 GCA_032468055.1 Acrochordus granulatus | reverse complement strand
TACTTGTTTCAGATGTTAGGGACAATCATTTCTATATCAAATTCCATTGAAAATTATTTTTTGGTGAATATTTTTGGTGGCATGGAACGGATCATTCGATTTTCTATCGTTTTCAATGAGAAACCTCGTTTCGCTTTACGAGCATTTCATGCTAAGAGTGTTCTTCCGGAACGGATTAGTCTCGTCTTGCGAAGCACCGCTGTATATGGAAACTTTGACCCGCAGGACAGAACATCCTTAGCTCTTTCATGCATTCAGTTGCTCAGCTCTTGATAAGACATATTGCATTTCAGAATTTTAAAAGTTTCCTCTTCCTCCCCTTCTTCTTCCTTCCAAATGTTGTCGGAGTAATAAGTCATACAAATAAATATTCAAAAGGGTTGGTTGAATCGCTCTTCTTAATCACCATACAGAGAGACCCGAGATGTCTTTTTGTGAAGGAGGCTCTTTTTTCAGCTTTCCTGTCTTCCACGATACTGTCACTAAAGTCTGTCTAATCTGTCTATCATCATGAAAACATTCAAGGGATCCGTTATATTATTCACTGGTACACATTGTAATATTCTGTCCTGCTCTTGCCTGATGAGTTCTTGAGACTTTCTCTATTCGGGAATTTTCTCATCAAGCAACAGCAGGAAAGAACAGCCTGCTTTATCTGTTCCTTGTTTTCTATCATCCTTTGCAATAGGGCCATTTTGGGGTGGGAGGCCCCACAGTGGATGTAACTGCATTGGGCTTCAGAAATGTAGGGGTACATAAGGTGAGCAGCAGGCTGAAGTGCACTTTAGGCAAGTAAGAAGACGAAAAAGAAAAGGCTACATTCTCTCCCCTCCAGAAAATATTTTTTGATTTTCTATTGTTTTCAATGAGAAACCTCGTTTCGCTTTACGAGCATTTCACGCTCAGGCTGACCAAGTTTGGCCTGGGTCACCAGTCCACGTCAAGCAAATGGGGTCATTTTGCTAAGCAGAATTTTATAACCTGGGGACGTTTCTTTCCAGGAGGGTTTTTTTTTCCTAGCTAAATCCTTAATTTTCAGTTCAGATCCTATGATTCTGAATGCACAGCTTTAACTGCTCATTTTGCAGGAAAAGTATTTCAAATGTCCTTCTAGGACTTTGGAGAAGTGTCCACACCTGCTATTAGCTTGGACCCCAAACGTCCTTAAACTGGCGCTTCTTTTCAAGGTGTTTTTGCTGTGATTTCCTCATATTGTCTAAGAACCATTCATATTGGTAAACATTTGTCAATTATTACTTTGCCATAAATTATTATAGTGTCTTCATCTTATTGGCAGCCTTGATGGGATATAGATTGTCCTTTTTATTGAAAAGTTAAGGGTAAGATCATTAATATTACTATATATATTAATATATAGCATTAATATGACTATATATGACTCTTCACAGTCATACCATTTTGTTATTTAGCTTTTGGAGAGGATAACATTTGCCTTTTTCATAGATAAAAGACAGCTCCAATACCTCCATCTTTGAGCTTTGTATTTACCGCTACGCTAAATGACTGCACTGCACGTGGCTTATTAAACTGACCCCAATTCCCTCGGTTCATACAAACCACATTTTAGCCTAAAGTACTGTGGCACCATCCAGCCAACTTGGGCTGAACTTGAAAAACTAAGCAAAGCCAGACTCAGTTTGTACTTGCACGGGAATCTATCAGAAATTTTTGCAGCTGTAGGCTAGCCAGAGAGGTTGCAACACTATCCCAAAGGAAGACAGTGGCGAGTCACTTCCATATTGTTTGTCAAGAGAACTACGTAGAAATATCCAGATGGTCAACCAAAAGCCAGCCTCATCTCCAAGCAATCTTTACTTTTAAATATTATTATTCATGCTTGGATTGGCTGTTGGAGGAACGAGTACTGAATATGCTAACTTCGTACAAAACAAGTTTTGTTTCATCTTCATTTCTCTTCCTCTTTGAATTTCATCTGAAATTATTTTACAGACTGCAAAAGAGTCAAAAAAGGAAATGCATCTTTCACAGCAAGCCCTCAAACGTAGGGAGCAGAATTTAGTGATGCATTTGTTCTTATTCATTTTCCTCTTCTGTCATATTAAAACCTATAATTCAGTGGCAAGTTTTAGAGGAACTCTTGCGCTGTATCCCATTGGCCTTCCCAGGTAAACCAGACAGAAATCACAACTAAATGAGCTAATTCTACTTTATTGTAAGGCTATATTAAAAGAATCTTGCAAGTGTGAAGGTACAAACTTCCCAATGCTACTTTTAATCATCTGATCAATAAGGGCAGGTCTTTCCTAAGTTTCTTCCTCTGGCTATTAAGCCACTGGGGGCTCACCCCTCTCTTATCTGATTGTTTCCTAGGTAGGATCTCATCCTCTCATTCATCAAGCTTATTCTCATGTATCATTACATCCCCAACATTTTTCATAGTTACTTACATCTCTGGAACCTCTGTTATGAACCTCCCCACCTCCCCATCAAACACCACTCACTAGGAGGTTGAACAATATAATGGTGCATTTAGCTGTTTGTCATGTTGCCCAACAAACAAGTCTCAGGCATTGGAGGTGCTCTGTTCTTGCAGTCTTTCAATTGGGCTACTTCTGAGCATAGTCCAACACTCATCTAAAATGGAGTAAACCTGTGTCCTAAATTAGCCCTGCTGAAAGTCAGAAGGCTGAAGGAGAGAAGTGGAGTGAAGTGGGAAGGGAGGAATAGTCGTTCTGGCAGTGAATCGGATCATATCCTTGTAGCCGGGGACACCCTGAAGTACCTCAGGACAGGTATGCAGACAGAATGGAGTAGGAAAAATGCTCCCCCGAGTAATGAAAACAGGAAAAATATGTCTATGCTAGCCCCCTTGTTGGCAGAAAACTTGCAATACAGCCAAATGGGCAAAATTTGATTCTTACTCAACCATCCAAAGTCACTAGGAGCTGGACAGCATATCAGTTTAATGTGTTATGGTTGATCACACAGCCAGATGTTTATACCGGATTTGGAGTTTTTGTCCATTTTTAATGCATTTTTTAAATGCTTGATCGTACACAGCCAGCATTAGCCTCTCTGTCTTTTTCCTCAACTTTCCTGCTCTGAACCCTTGCCAGGTCTTCTTGTTATCTGTTTTGCGGTGATGTAATACTTTGCTGCACTCTCATATTCACTCCTCCACCGTGGTGCAATGCATTTCCCTTTCGAATCCCAGTAATAATAGCTAATGTTTTATCTAGCCGTTTCAGCATATGAAAAATGTCTGGCGGTTGGTGGGTTCATCTTCGTGTCTCCTTAGCTGTAGGGCAAACATGACCTGGCAGCCAATTTTTTATGACATATTCTCATGGCATTGCACATATTCATCACACGAGGCGGCTTCAGGTTGCCTTTAGCTAGTCCAGTCTTAAGTAATGTTTTCCCTCTTCTTCCAACACAACTTTCACTGTACAATCTTTCTTGAAGGCCAGTTTGGTCTCTTTGGTATTCAGTAAGTGTATTAGCTTCAGTGCATCTTCTTCAGTGTCCTTCAGGTATCATTCCCAATGTCCTTTTTTTCCTTCTTCTTCAACTGTTTGGCATACTTGCAACATTTCGTGTCCAGCTATGTTCCTTCGTAAATAGAATCCATCAGTATTGTTCACTGGATAAAGAGCAGGATTCATTGTCATTGTTTTCCTGGTCTTCCTATCCAGGGCTTCTACTTCAGCTTAAGTCCAGTGCACTATTCCAGCTGTGTATCGAATGACTGGAACTGCCCTGGTGGTCATTCCTTTGGTGGTATTTCTGCCACTGAGTTTGGACTTTAAGATCCCCTTCGCTCTCATGAGGTATTCACGACTTACCTTCTTCTTGACTTCAATGTCCTTGACGTTGGGATAGACAGACGTTGTCTGATGGTGTTAAAGGCATCATCGCAGGATGTAAACTGTTCCAAGTAAAGCTGCCTTTTGCAATTGACTGACGGTGATTTTGTCAGTGCTGATGGTGTTCAAAGGATGCTCCAGAAATTTTTGGTATTATTATTATTATTCCTAGTTTAAATCAACCTCATGGTTAGCCCACTTAGTTGCACTTAGTCAAAAGACTGTTCAATTCATGTTTGGAAAACAGGTCTAGTGCTCTTTCGGAAGAGCACTGAACCTTTGTTAAAAAGGAGCCTGCATTAGACCTAACAAGCACTTCAGGACAAGGCAGTCTGACATCACACAATGCAGATGGTCATGGAAGGCAGCTCTCAGTGACCAGAGTGAGAAGGCGTACCTGCATCAACCTAAATTGGCCATTAAGATTTGGGCAGATGCCGCCTCTGACTATATCACCAAACACATTTAGAACGCGGTGGTGGCTCACATGGTTGGGATGCTGGGACTGACAATTTGCAGCCCTGTGTTTGACACCCATGTTGGGGTGGGCTCCTGTCACCCGCCCAGCCTCCTGCCAACCTAGCAGTTTGAGAGCATGCAAATGCCAGTAGATAAATAGGTACCACCTTGGTGGGAAAATAACAGGGATGTGAAAGGAGTCTCCTGGGCATCCCCTGGCAACTTTGATATCACCAGCTAATCCTCTCACCACGGAAGTGCCTCACAGATACTTCTGACACAGGAAAAAAAAAACACATTGTGATGAAGCATGTTTGATTGTTGGAAGAAGAGGGAAAACGTTACTTAAGGCTGGACGAGCTGAAGGCAACTTGAAGCCGCCTCGTGTAATGAAGGCAATGCCATGAGAATATGTCATAAAAAATTGGCTGCCAGGTCATGTTTGCCCTACAGCTAAGGAGACATGAATATGAACTCACCAACCCCCGCACTGACATGGCTAGATAAAACATTAGCTCTTATTACCGGGATTCGAAAGGGAAATGCATTGCCCTACGGTGGAGGAGTGAATATGAGAGTGCAGCCATTTGTTTTCCTGGACCAACACAGGAATGTGCGTCTGTATCAAAAACTTTTTCAAGCAGATGGCAAACCATGCCTGTGGGAAGGAGGAGATGACAGGAACTGGTTTTGCTGTTGTCAATGCAGAAATTTACGTCAGGATAAGACTGTGCAACTTTCCTGTTTAATAGGGTTGTTGGGTCATTAACAGTTGCAGCGGAAGTTCACTGATCTTGTAGTAGTCCCGACCTTTACCGGATATGCATGCTGTTTAGTGCACGCCTTAAAATAACTGTGGGCCTCTTTCATTTTTTAAATGCTAAAGTGAACCATGCAAACACCTAAAATCTGGGGGAATCTGCGAATACCTTTCCCAACTAACAAATTCTGTTGTAAGCCGTGAGCATCACTCCTTAAAATTCTTGGTCTTCTTTTTCTGCAAATCTTATTTGGGTTCTGCAGCAAGCTCATTCATCTGGGTATCCATTCCTCTTCTCCATCTCATTATCACTTCTGAAACCAACGGAGAAAATGATGAAAACCATTAGGATGGCAGCACTATGACACTTTACGGGAAGGGAAAATGGATCGTTTCAGAGTGACTGCTTGACATGGCTTTTAAGAACATTGCCCAATGAAATATGTTGAAGCAATGTATGCTTTTAGCATGCTGAGCGGCATCCAGCATTGCTCCCAGAGGATGTCTGAGTGAAATGCAGATGGCTTGGCATCTCATTGGATACCAGCCTTCTGGAGCATCAGTCGTGACAGGCAGTTGATCAGGAAAAGCACCCAAAATAATCCCAGGATGGGAGCTTGTCAAGACATATGATTTATACCCTGTTTATAAGCGATGGGGAAAAGACAACACTCAAAGTATACCACATCTTTCCATCCGGAGGAAAATGATCTCCCTTGTGTCATGGCACTGACTGCAATTTCTCAGCTTACTCACCAGTTAACAAAACCAGTTCAAACTCATGCAAAATCCTTGATATTAAAATGGACAAGCATTGCATGTAAAATAACAGTGAGCTGAAGAACCCCTTAACAGTGGATGATCAGTGTCCCAGTGGTTGCTAGATCATGTTCCTGGGATAGGGACCACTTGATCTGGAAGACTTCACTCGGTATATTCCAGACACCTTCATCCTTCAAGATGTTTGCATGCTGTACATACAGTACTGTTCCTGGCTTTGGGATTGTTAAAGGAGGGAATTGGGATGAGTGAACACCTCCCCAGCATTGTGACATTACAAACTTCATATTCTGATCTTTCTTCAATTATATGGGGCATATTTTCTATATGTATAGCCTACATGCGAGATGCTATACCCTGTCAGCTGCAGCTACTTGTTCATATAATACATTTATGTGTTGGTAAGTCTTGTAAGTTTGGTGTGGTGGTTAAGGCACTGGGCTAGAAAGCAGGAGACTGTGAGTTCTAACCCTGCCTTATGCACAAAGCTAGCTGGGTGACCTTGGGCCAGTCATTCTGCCTCTCAGTCCTTTGAAGCAGGCAATGGCAAATTACTTCTGAAAATCTTGCCAATAATACTGCAGGAGCAGATCCAGGCAGTCACCAAGAGTCAAAAAACTGACATGAAGGCACCAAAGGAACAAAAAAAAAAGTCTGGATGGTTTTACCATGGTCCTGTGCTCCTGCTTCCATCCATGGAAACACAGACTAAAAGAATTTCTGCAGCTACTAGCATGTGTGTGGCTTATTCTCTCTAAACTAATTCCAGATAAGACATGTTTAATGGATATAAAATGAATTTGTAAAATGGACCCAGAGGACAGTAACGGCCCTGAATGGACCACACTGTTTTGTGGAATCTCACGTCCACATGGGAATCGGCACTGATTCTCAGATGCTGCAATATCTAAGGTAGCCTTAGATGTTGGCAGCAAACCAACAGAGATTCTTGATGCACCTTGGCCTTCTCTCTACTTATTGCTAACCTACCCCAAGAACACCTTGTCAAGGAAGATCGCATTGAGTAAATATCAGGAGAAAGAAAGGGATATGTGCCCAAAAAATAGAACAAAAGATTTGGGACCTCACCTACTTTGGGCATTAGTTACCCCCAAGTTTTGCATATGTCTGCCCCCAAAATGTTCCCATAATGGGAGGGAATATTGCTGGACTCATTTAATTTTTATTTATCTGATCACATACACATTTACTTGTTTCATATGATACTTAGAAGTATTCTGAATTGGTAAGTAAATACATGCATAATTGAAGATCTAAATCATGAGGCTAAGGAAAAAGAAATGAAAAAACACAGACTTTGTGAATTACATTATAGATAGTATATGATTAAGCAGAGTGACTATTCACAAAGCCAAATAAGACAAACATCCTAAGATTGATGCACTAGGAAAAATAATAGTGGTACAAAATCCATTATTTGAATTTAATATCAGACTTCTTTATCAGCTGTAATTCATCAAACTTCCCCATAGAAGCTCCTTTGTTCAAAAATGGCCTTTTACAGATAATGGTAAAGCACTGAATGGTTGGAAAGATTTCTCACTGGTTTTTGAACATTGTCTTTCTAATGGCATATTTGTGCCATATCCAAATGTATCATTTAACATGAGTTTGAGATGGATTTCAAAATGTCCATTAGTTATGCTGAATAGCCTCATTGCCTGAAGCAGAGGTCAGCAAAAACTGAAATAAAATAAAATTCAAGATGGATTTAGAATTTTGCCAATGGACTGTTTTTCATCATTTTATTCTTCTCATCCCAATGTGGTGCTGCATATAAATTATATAAAAGAGTTAGTTATGTCTGCTGACTCATCAGCAGAATCATTCTCAAAAAACTAAACAAAATGGTCTTAAATTTGGTATGAGCAAAAGAAATATTATGTTCAAAATTTCCCAGATTAGTCTGGGGATCTGAAATGAACAGCAATTCAGAAAAAAAAAATCCCTCATATATCCAATAGAAAAGATAATTGGGCAGTAACTTGAAGTATTGTTCATGGATTATGTGGTCACTAGGAGTCAACAATAACTTGGTGGTACATAATCAAATCCTTTGAAGTATTGTTGAGGCGGGAGAAGGAAGGGCAGAACCAGGGGGATCAGTTTGGAATCACTACGTGCACACAAATGCCAAAGGTCCACCCCTTGTGAAGACTGTTAGGCTTATCTGGGGAGTCCAGGTGCTTGGCAGGCAGTTGGAGAAATTCTTGTGACCTTGGAGTTTCAATGAACTTATAGATTAGAACTGAACCAAATGAGCCTGATCCTTTGAGCTTAACACTTAATTTCTCTATTTTAAGTCCTCCTCCCTTCTTCTTCCTGGTCACATGACCTAGAATAGAGAGTGTGCACCTCCCCAGTGCATAGACAAAAAATTACATGGGCACATCAAGAGAGAAGATTAGAAATCCACCCTTGTTCAGTATGTTACTATGTCATACAGAAGAAAATAAAGTTACCTCCTATGATTTCTGGTGGTCAAGGGATTGCAAATCTTTCCCACCTTGTTTCTAATGACCTGTTTACAAAGGTGGAACGAATCCATTGACTCAAAGCTATGTCTATTTGACTGGAGCTCCAACACTTGCTGTTAAATAATACAAAATTTTAACTTTTGACAAAAAGCAAGGAAAGGTAAATAAAAGAGGATCCAAAATTAAAAAGAAGTCTCTCTTTGTTTATATCCTATTATGGAAACTATGCTATTATGGAAACAAAGTTTCACTAACAGGTATCAGAAAGACTGCATGAGTGATTTGTATACTTTGCTAAGTATAATTTATACTTAGTATAATTTAACAATAAATTATTTTAAGTCTAGACAAAGCCTCCTCAGTGGGATCCTGATTCTGGAAGGAATATGTCATTCTGAATAAAGATCAAAGTCATGTAAATTCTGGGAGACTGCACAGATTGAACTTTAGTAAACTCCTGTTCATAATTCAGAACTGTCAAACCACGATCATGTGCCATATGGATCAGTGACTCCATGCAGCATTTCCATATGAAGAAAAAAAGATATCAAGAACTAAAAAGGGTACAGTAGTCTCTGGGGATTTATAAATATATCTGTGGTGTGAAGCAAGTAGGTAGATATATGCATTCTTTGCCATAAATCTGTGAGTCAGAACTATAAAACTCTAATAAAACTGGTTTACATTAAGGAAAACATCAGAAAGTAATTTCCAAAGCCTAATTAAAAATGAAATCCAATGATACATGATACTAGCAGCTTAGATAATTTTTCCGGACAACAAAACATTTTGCAGCATCTTAAAGACTATATTTTTCATTATAATTATGCTATCAGTTTTCACAGAGTTGAGACCATGTCATAAGATGTCTCAAGTGCAATCCTCAATTTTTTTTTGGTGTATATACACCAGAGAAAAACAGTATGTGTGTGTGTCTGTGCACGCATGTGTGCATGCAGCAGGGAGATAGTAGCTGGAGATAAATAATAATGGAATATAGAAAAGCACAATGTGACAGTTCAAAAAAACATCAATAATTAACACTGCATGAGAAAAGCAATTAATTTGTGATGGCACAGTTATTTTAGCATTGCAGTCAATTAATACTCTACTGGGACCAAAAACAAAACAAAAGGCCAAATCATAATGCCTTAAAATGAAAACATTATTTTTGATAAGTTACAATACAACTATTTTCATTTAAGTTCCCGTTCAAGTCTCTTCATTCTGCAATGGCCAACTTAAGATCAGCCACAGAATTAGCTAAGGCACACCTAGGCAGCGTATTAAGAAGCACCTTGCTGACAAAGGTCCATACAGTCAAGGCTATGGTCTTCCCACTAATAATGTATGGCTGTGAGAGCTGGACCATAAGGAAGACTGAACAACAAAGAATCAGTGCCTTCGAATTGCAGTGCTAGAGAAAACTCTTGAGGGTCCCTTGGACAGCAAGGAGGTCAAACCAGTCAATCCTACAGGAAAGCAACCCTGATTGCTCATTGGAGGGACAGATACTGAAGCTGAAGCTCAAGTCCTTTGGCCACATAATGCTCAGAGAGGACTCACTGGAGAAGACTGAGATGCTGGGAAGAATTAAAAGCAGAAGGAGAAGGGGATGGCAGAGGATGAGATGGATAGATACAATAGTCAGTGTGATGGGCATGCACTTGGGCGCACTCTGGGAAGCAGTGCAAGGCAGGGAGGCCTGCTGTGCTGTAGTTCGTGGGGTCTACAGTCAGACGCAACTGTGCAACTGAACAACAAAATTAGCTGATAGGGTTAAGTAAGGATCTGAAGTCCTGAATGACCAGGTTAGGGATGGATCAACATGGAAAAAAATCTGTCTACATGGTCACTAAAAATTAATACCAAATTAATGGCACATAATCAGTCAATAACTGATGATTCTAACTCTATGTATCTAACTTTGGCAAAGGCAGTTTTCATGACATTCCCAGCACTTGATTTACTGGATTCCCTGGAGCAATTCAAGATGGTGCTATGGGAATTTGGCAGCAAATGGCAGCTGGAGTTAAGGGTAAATATTAGAGGTTGCCTCTATTCCCATTCCCATTCCGAACCCCACTCAGACTCCAATATCAGTCATCCTCAATCTTAAACTATAGTGGTGCTTCACAAGACAAGATTAATCCATTCCAGAAGAACGCTCTTAGTGCGAAATGATTGTAAAGAGAAATGCAGTTTCCCATAGGAAACAATGGAAAGTCAGATAATTCGTTCCACACCCCCAAAAATATTCATCAAAAAATCATTTTCAATGGAATTTGATGTAGAAATGATTGTCCCTAACATCT
>JANHZU010005043.1:3592-14819 GCA_032468055.1 Acrochordus granulatus | reverse complement strand
CAAAAGCTAAGGCTCATAAAACATGTTTTCCAAGCCTCAGTGGTAGAAATGATTTCAACAGAAAAAACTGACCTTGACAGTCACACACAATATTTTCTTATGTCAAAATAGTTTATCCTTCCACAGCTTTAGTTACATGACATTTGGCATCACCCTCCAAATATTATCAAAGGAAATAATAAGAGGACTAGAAGTAATTGAAAAGAAGTACCAAAAGTTCACAGATGCTATGGAATAAATCACTTCTTTCTTAAAAGTAGCCAGAATTCTTCTGTCTAAAACATATACATTAGATTAAGCCTTTGTTAGTTCTGAAATCCTGATGCTCCCATGTCTTGATATATGCCATGTCTTAATTAGCAATAGGTTATTACTTTTTGAAGCTTATTTTAAGTTTCTGGACTCCATTTCCAGCTTTACAACTTTAATTCTTGATTATTGCACATTTAATTCCTGACTTACAAATTTTCTTGTTTTTTTAATTGCCCAAAAAGCTGCAATTATGAATTTATGAATGGATTGCAACTTGAATCAATTGATTTAAATGTAAAAAATAAATAAAATAATAGTAAATAGGGAAATATTTCTTTACTTTCCACAGATATTTACATGTAATTAATTTTAATTGAGGGGAACATATACTGGTGGTTTAAAGTCTAAAGGACTGCTGAAGGCTTTAAAATGCTTTGCTTCAAAGTCATGTTTAATGAATAGATAATGATAGCTGTCATCTCAAGGCTGGCTTAACATATGTGTCTTTCACTGAACATGCTGAAAAGTCTACTGGAAGTCAAGCTGCAAGGTTAGATGGTTTTCTTCTGCCTCCCAGTACGATGAATGAATTAAATGTATCATGCATATCGATAAGTTATGTGAAACAAAAACAGCAGCTACCCAAATATGAAAGCAACTAAATTTCTGTAGTTGAAAATGCATGACCTATGTCACACCAACAGAAGCTGAGGTGATAAAATTATTGCTGGGGTGTCATTCCAGACCAGAGGCATGGATTTGCGTCACTGAATTATTTCTCTTGGAAGGAAACAAATAGCTTTGTAACTCCCAAAGCTAATATACCAGAAAGAAATCTAATATTAGATTCTTCTCTGTGATATCCAATTTTGATATTTCTCAGTTTTAACTGGTGTGGGGATGTTTGTTTGCGTGAAAGATCATTCAACATTGACCTGCCAGAGTCCTTTACTCTGTTGCTAAAACTACAAACTAACATTTTGAGGGTAATAAATTTAGTCTTTAAGATATCAGAAGATGGTGGTTTCTCTTGCAATAGACTAACTACTGCTATATATAACTAACTATATATAACTGTTGTTTTTTAATGGTGTGGTCAATCTACAGATTTTATTTACAAAAATGAAAAATAAAATTTTAATGTAAATGTACAGATCTGTTCACATAAGACACTACAACACATCCTTACAACTTCACAGTATGTTTTTTTTTCTCCCTCTTTGGGCTTTGGGTGTATGTGTGTGTATGCTTCTGCCAGGTAAAAAATAACACATTGTGCTAAGGTATTAGCCATTGTTTTCTGGATAGTGAGAAGAGAGGAGAGGACAGGTATACACAGGACTTAAAATGAAATAAGCCTAAGCATTCAATTGAATGCATGGAGGACAGAGGAGAGGATGCTTCTCTTACTCTCCCTGACACCAGTGCATTCAACTGGAGTATGTAAATCCATCTATTTGTGCACTCTGAGAGAAAGCAGTAAATAGCACAAAGAAAAAGAGGAAAAAGAGGAAATAATATAACGAAGAGAAAATAAATATATAAAAATGTGACTTTCAATTTTCATTGCAATAAATATAAACAATTTTAGTGACTCTTCACCCCTCTAAGGTTGCAAACTTTCTCTTCATCCCATATTTTATCCCTTATCTATCAATGAATCCATAAAATATTATCTTTTCAATCCTGGTGTCAGCAGAAAATCCATAAAGGGTTGCCAGAAATAACCTTGATCAAACATACAATATTTATATTATTTCCTTTTATTTCTTACAGTCTTAATCTTTGGTTCACTCAAATATTTTTGCAAGATTTGATTCATCTTCATTTTTTCTTTGCCCCATCACACAGAATTTCTCAAGCTTTAAAAAGCCTCTTTTTAAATCCAATAGAAAAAAATTGTTCAGATTTTTTTCTTGATTTGCCATTTTTATTTCCTTTTTAAATTATACAACCTCAGCCAACTTCTTTTGTAGATTCAGTGAAACATTCTTTTCCAAATCATCCCCTTTGCCTGTCAGGTGTAGATCTACTTTTGATAACATCTCCATCTTATCAAATAAAACTTGTTGTACATCTGTAATTTCTTCAATAACAATTTTTGGATATAGTCTGTCCACAGATGTACACGTGCTTATTAACATTGTGGATATTGTGGCTACTATTTTCTGACTCATTTCTTCAAAAGCCTCCTTCAATATTTTTATTGTTGCAATGTTTTGCATCATTTTGTAGGTTTGTATTTTTCCTCTACCTAAAATCTTCAGACCCCTCTAGTCTCCAGTTTTTTAAATCATGCAATTACTTATATTTATTGTATCTTGCAAAAAAAAAATGGAATCTATTTCCCTTAAGAAGTTATTTCTTCTTTACAATTAATTCCAAAATCTTATTCTAAAAATGTCAATATTTCAAATTTATCTAGACCTTTAATCTATTTATAACTGTAAAATCAAAATGCTATAAACTTTTTGTTGTTAATTTCAGATTCTTTAAAATCTTCAGTTTGTGATAAAAAATTTCTTTTGTTCAGGATTCACTCTGCATTTTCAAACTTGTCATACCAAAGATCTCTAATAGCTTAGACATAGTCAATGAACAATTTCCAAATGTGATTACTAACTCAGATTATGTGAATTTAGTATTCTTTAAAGTCTCTTAAAGTCCAGCCCCCGATCCAAGTTATTAGAAGTGACAGCAGAACAAAGTAAGAGATTGCTAGGACTGAGCAAAGTATGTCATGGCCTTGTGCCAAAGAACTGTTATGGCAGCCATTATGACTATCCTGGGTCACCCTGAAATGGCCTGGGAAAAGGGGCTCTAGTGAAGTCATAACAGGCCCAGCAAGCCAGCAATGGATATCATATTGCTACGAAAGTACAAATGGTCTCATCACACGAGAAATAACTGTGGCAATGTTTAAAGGATAGCATCAAATAACACTGGTTAAGGCCACCAGAAGTGCAAGAACCAGAACTTTGCATCTTCCTCAACATCCAAAGTGGTAATAGAGGAAGTAAAGAAGGAGGAGAAGAAGTATCTTTTAAAAGATGCTGACCACAATTGCAAGCAAGATAACTATCCTGTAGTCACCTAGCACTCAAATCTGTAGGAGAACATTGTCCTGCAGTCTATTCATGAGGAGCAACCATCCAGAGCATATGTGAGTGATCTCCCATCCTATCCCCATCAGGGGAGGTTCTAAAAAGCCAGTCTACCTTACAGCTGTTTGTTCTTCGCAGGGGTCATCAGCTCCATTTTCGCAGAGGCAACTTCAGTCCACCATTCCTCCTCCAGAAGCTTCCCTTATCTTGTCCTTAACACTTTCATTAATCCACTGAACTTTAGCTGAATTTTTGTAATTGGCCTTATCTGCCACATTTGACTTTAACCTGCATTGTTAAAAAAAAATTCTTTGCATGATGAGTGTTAATATTTAAAAGCTTGATTTGTACGTGTTATCAGACATCTTATTTGTTTCCACCACATGGCATGAGAATTTATTTTCTGGCAAAGGGTGCTATTGTTGGGCTGTACCTAGGGATCAGTTGCCCTTAATCCAGACCTGGCTGGGTCTTGGATCATATGGAAAGTACGGCAGCTAATATGGTATCATTGGGTTTCCAATTTGAGTATACCTCTCCTTCAGAAATCCACTGAATATGCAGATGTCAGGAAAGGTAGGCATCCTGTTTTCAATTCAGATTGAACATTAAAATAATTCAGTGGAATGTTTGACTACAGTGCTAGCAAGACCCCAGGATCTGATGCGATTCCAGCAGAAGTCTATAAGGATGATGGTGCGGTGCTTGTTGACAAACTCACTCAGTTGTTCCAGTCCTTCTGGAATCAAGGATCCATTCCTCAGGAACTGAAAGACACATCCATCGTATACCTCTACAAGAGGAAAGGAAATTAACAAGTCTGCAATAATCATAGAGGGATATCACTGCTTTCCGTGCAGGCAAGATCATTGCACGAGTGTTGCTGAATCACCTGACTGACCACCTGGAACAGGGTCTACTCCCCGAGACACAGTGTGGCTTCCACAAAGAGTGTGGCACTGTGGACATGATATTTATAGCCCGACAGCTCCAAGAGAAGTGTCAAGAGCAGAATAGTGAACTGTATACCACCTTCGTGGATCTCACCAAGGCTTTTGACACTGTCAGTCATGAAGGTCTGTGGAACATCATGTCGAAGTTTGGGTGCCCTGACAGATTCATCCTAATGGTACGTCAGTTCCACAATGGCATGATGGCTCATGTTCTGGAATACAGAGAAGCTTCAGAGGCCTTTCCCGTCACAAACAGCATCAAGCAAGGGTGCATGCTGGCACCAACCCTGTTCAGCATGATATTTTCAGCTATGTTGTCAGATGCCTTTCAGAACAGTTCCTTGGGAGTCAGCCTGAGATACATACACCGATGGGGAAACTGTTCAACCTGCAAAGACTCCAGGCTGTCATCAAGATAAAGGAGAGTGTGTTATGAAACCTCCTTTTTGCTGATGACTGTGCCTTGAATGCTGGATGAGAGCAGAAAATGCAAGCCAGCATGGACAAATTTGCAGCAGGATGTGACAACTTTGGCCTCCTCATCAACACAAAGAAAACTGAAGTGATGCACAGCCAGCTCTGAAAGTCCAACACCAAGAGCCCATCATCACAGTGAAGGGACAAAAGCTGCAAGCAGTGGACCAATTTACATACCTTGACAACACCCTCTCCTGAGCAGTGCCAATTGATATCAAGGTCAATTGCAGAATTGCCAAGGCAAGTTCTGTATTTAGTCGACTGCTGACCAACGTGTGAGACCACTATGGAATAAGACTTGCCACAAAGCTTAATGTCTACCAAGCAGTAGTGCTCACTACCCTGATCTACACCAGTGAGACTTGGGCTGTATACAGGAGGCATGCTAGGCAACTGAACCACTTCCGCACAACTTGCCCCCACAGACTTCTGAGGATCCAGTAGCAGGATAAGGTGTCAGACACAGAAGTCCTTTCCAAAACAGGTTTGCTGTCAGTTCACACCCTGCTGATGAAAGCCCAAACATGCTGGGCAGGCCATGTTGCAAGGATACCGGATCACCACATCCCCAAACAGCACTTCTATGGTGAGCTGTCTCAAGGAAAGCAATTGCAAGGGGGACAAAATAAGTGATATAAAGATACGCTGAAAGCCTCTCTTAAGTCCCTGGATATTGATACCACCTCCTGAGAAACCCTGGCACAAGAGCAATCAACATGGCACACACTGATCCACCAAAACTGCCAGACATCTGAAGCCAGGACAACCATAGCACAAGAGAATCGAGCATAAAGCCAGAGCTGCAAATGCTGCAACAATGGTGCCTATACATGTCTGCCCAACATGTGGCAGAATATTCTATGCCCGTATTGGTCTTACCAGGACCTGCGGACCTGTCCACCTGCATTGTGGACCTGTTAGATGTCAAGGTCCTCATCATCGAAAACGATGGATGAACATCATCATCAGTTATAGTAAGAACAGATGACAAACTTATCTGGATACACCCTGGACAGCTACAAGACTGAAAGGACACATCTGGATTTTCTCCTTTATTGATGAATTTGTTGTAAAATTAGGCAAAGCAACTGAAGCAGTGATCAGATTTCAAGCTGAATTGCCATGATCTAGTTTTTCTGTTTCTTTAATAGCTCTGGCTAACATTTTCAGAGGAAGAGCACTCCTTTGTAGTTTACCTCTTAGTAGCTCATAAGCAATTGTACTAGGAACTGATTGGCTTCTTGTGTTTGATCTAATAAGGTTGTCTCTGATTGGACCATGCCCAAGAAAGCTTGTATCTTATTGGTTCCTCTTCCCATTAGACCCATAGGTTCTATGTAAATATAGGTACAGTGGAACCTTGGATTGTGAGCATAATTTGTTCTGGAAGAATATTCTTAATCTGAATTGCTCTTACAGTGAAGTGAGGTTTCCCATAGGAAACAATGTAAAGTCGGATGAGCTGTTCCACGCCCCAAAAATATTCATAAAAATCATTTTCAGTGATTTTTTTATGTAGAAATGATTGTCCCTAATATCTGAAACAAGTAACAATGATTAATACTCAAAAAAGTAAAAATAAAATGAATTAACCAGCACTTATGGATCTGCTCTGGGGCAGATTCTGGCCATCAGCTGCTGCTTGGCCAGTGCTGTCTGGGTGGCCCTGTTAGATTGGGAGGATCCACCACCAATCAAGGACAAAGCGGTCTTTTCCCTCGGAAATGCCTTTGCGGGGGGTCTTTCATGTTGGAAATGTTTCTTATCATAACTTGCCTCTGTACCATGAAAGGGAAGAAGAGATGGGCAGGAGGGGGATGGGCTGGATGGTGCCATGCGAGGAGATGTGTGTGTGTGAGAGAGAGAGAGCCAGGGAAGACAGAGGGTCAAACTTCCCTCACATCTGGATGGTGTCAGGCAAGGAGGGCTGTGTGAGAGAGAGAGAGTGGCAGAGAAGATGGAGGGTCAATCTTACTATGCTTTGAAAAGAGTCCTGGCTGGCATGATGGAGACAAGAGGGAGGAGAGGAGGAGGAGGGCTATTGCTTGGAAGGAGAATCTGGAACTTGAATCTCGGGAGTTCTTTCTCTTGAACAACTTTCACTTAATTTACATTTTTTACGTAGTGAGAGAGAAGAACCAACAGCTCTGTTCTGAGATTTCCCATGCGAGCTCATCATGTGGTACTCATCTTGCGAGCTTTCGCTCGTTAACTGCATTAAATTTTATTAAAAAATTTTGCTTGTCTTGCAAACCCCTTGTGAATCGAGGTGCTCACAATCTGAGGTTCCACTGTAATATAAAAGCATCTTTACATTATATTGTTCTTAAAAAAATTTTAATGCACTATCTTTTTAGGTTTTTTTCATACTTTGTAGAAGAATGGATGTATTAATATATACATTCACAGGAATTTTATTCTCATTTAATCTTTTGCAAATTCTATATTCATTTAAATATCCCTTAAGAAATATATTGAATGCTGCATGATAGGTCATATGAAACAAATTAAAATGAAACCCTTCATATAGATCTTCTTCAGATAACTTTCTTTCAAGAACTCTTAGAGGTTCTGTTTCGTTTTTTAGGGTTTTAACTAGAAAGCTGATGGAGTAAAGGACATGTGCTTAAAGTAGTTCAAGTTATTATCATGAAGACATGGGAAAGGTTCTTGAAATCTTTCTTTACTTTTATTGTAGTTATTAACAATTTAATTAACAGTGAAATTCAGAATGAAAGGGTACATAGGAAATCATATGAGACATGCTTATATTTAATGAGGAGCCCCTGAAGAAAATTAAGAAGGAAAGATTGGTAACTATGAGCTATAAGCAGACAATGGAGGAATAGACATGCTCTGATTTGCAGGCACAAAGAAATGTGAAATAAAAATCTAGAAGTTAATTAGATAAAAATCTTCCTGGTGGAGGTATTGCAGGTTTCCATTCTGTTTCTCTGCATGTTCCATGAACACCTGCAGATGTCAAAAGAGACTTCTGTTAGGCTACTGACACCAATATGCAAATAAGATCAAAAAGGATTGAAGCAATTGCTACTTGGCAAATTGCTGCACGGTAAAGCCTGGATCTACCATAAAATGTAAAGGTAAAGATTGCCCTTTTAGACTGACTCTAGGGAGCAGCACTCAACTACATTTCATTGCTAAAGAGCCAGCATTGTCCAAAGAGGCTTTCATGGTCATATGGCTGGCATGACTATACATTGAGGTGCATGAAATGCTGTTATCTTCCTACCAATATGTTGTTGTACAGTCGCACAGTCGTGTCCATTTCTTCGCGACCCCATGGACTGCATTACGCCAGTAACAGGGGGGTCTTGCACTGCCTCCCAGAGTCAATATAGGCAGTATATTGCCTACCAATACAGGCAGTACCTATTTATTTACTTGGATTTTGCCTGCTTTCGAACTATTAGATTGGCAGGAGCTAGGGTGAATAATGGGAGCTCACCCTGTTATGCAGCACTTGGGTCTTGAACTTGGGCTGTTGACATTCTGGCTGACAAGCCCAGCATCTTATCTGCTAGGCCATCACACCTCATTGTATCTACCATGGTTTTCTCATATTTAGGGTATCATTAGGACAACTACAGACTTGAACAATAGTCAAAACATGGATAGAACAGAATACATTTATAACAGAATGTTTGTGGTCTTCAAAGTAATGACCATAACCCACCAATTCACTAATAAGTACCTTCCTTCATAATTAACTTATTTTTCATTTTGTAACCAAGCACATGACTAAGATTTTGAATGAGTATTTGTTATAGCATCTATGAAATATTATTAAAATTCCAAATGAGGCCATCACTCAAAAATGTTCAGGACTTCTGAGTAATCATGATTCATTTCTAATTGTCTATTCAAGCATTATGAAAGGAAAGAATCAATAAGTGACCCACAGACCTGCTTTACCACCAGCACCAAATATCATGAACATGACATGAATACTTGAAAGAAAAAGACTTGTGTGATCGCACATCAATCCATATTATGGGCCCTTTCTGAACCTCTTCAGAATCATTGTATCATATGCACAACACTGGAAACACAGTAAATAGATTTTATAAATTTAAAATGGTATTTTGCAGATGAGACATATATACAGTTAAAAAGCAGGATGGCAGCTCAGTGTGCCCCCTAGTGAGGCACCACCTTGCTGTGGTTGGGGGGGGGGTTGTGTGCTCTGAAGAAGATGAGAACTATGCCAGAGGCTCAACCACACTGGATAGATCTCATCAGAGGAGCCAGATAAAGAGTGTCTCCCACCTTTAAAAATATCAGAAGTAAATTACAGAAATCCATACCAGTTCATTCATCGCCCAGGTTAACAAGGATCATGCTAGATGTTATTGGGAATCCTGGACATCTAGTGGAAAATGGACTACAGGACTCCACTGGAGAAGGAAATGGCAACTCACTCCAGTATCCCTGCCAAGAAAACCCCATGGACAACAACAGTAATGCAGTCCTTGGGGTCGCAAAGAGTTGGACACGACTGCGCGACTGAACAACAACAACAATCCTACCCCCATCAGATTATGCAGTTATTAAAACCTGGGTGTGTATTATTGCTCCAAACACAGTATAATCATCTGATGAGTTAAGATTACATATGCTCCAACAGACCCTCCCCCACCAGGTCAATCTCTTCTGCAGAGAAAGAAGCCACAAAGGTATCTTTGAAGTTATTTCTGACATTTCACCCCAGCCACAAAAGGAAATTACAAACCCTTCAGTATTTTTGTTACTTGGATAATGATGATGTTGACTACTAGCTGCCTGTATCTTGTCTGAAACTTTGAAAGAGAACATAGTCAAATGCAGCCTAATTTATATATAATGCTGCTGGCAGAATTTAGTACTAAGCTATGAAACACATGTAGTCAGGGTACTCTGCTCTTTAAGATAACAATAATTATCTCAGATAATAACTGCTTTTGTGCCCCTCAACAAGAATGGCAAATCCCAGGAAATAATAAAAATTAAAGATGAATATGTGGCACCTCATGCTAGCTGGGGAATTCTGAGAGTTGAAGTCCACACATTTTCAGTTGCTAAAATTGAGAAATAGTGCTCTAAATCACATACCTGTGCTTTCAGGGGACAGGCATTGATATGAAAGGTCTAAATCTTGTCTAGGCTAGTCCCAAACCTCCCATATATGCTTTTCTTTGAGCCACTTTGGTATAGGATTAAGGAATCACAGAAAATCAGAAGACGGTGAGCTCTAGTCCTGCCTTAGGCACAAAGCCAGCTGAATGACCTAGGGCCAGTCACTTTTTCTCAGTCTTAAAAAGGAGGCAAGAGCAAACTACTTCTGAAAAAACTTTGCCCAGAAACTATATCTGGAGGCTTCTAAATCATGGCACCTGGACTTAATTTTTGATGTTAATGAGAGCTTTGATCAGCCTTGGGATGTCCAGAGAAGGATAAAAGTCAATAGGTATAAAAGTTACTCATCCCCCAAAGCTTTTCCTCTTCAGTCAGCCTCAATTCAAAAATCTTTATGGTGGAGAGCCAGTGGGGGGGGAGGCTGAAATTATTAGTGTCAAGGAAAGATGTTAAAAGGACTCACTCCTTCCTCCTCACTTCAGAAAGCACTGGCTCTTCAAGACTGATGAAGGTCTTGAGATAAGACCAAAAGCTCTCATTAGCATCAAAAACTAAGTCCAGGTGCCATGATTTAGAAGCCTCCAGATATCTTATTTTCTGGATGACATGATTGCAATGTTTGCCAAAAAAAACTGCAGAGAATCATCCACACAAATGTGGGTCAGAACTGACTCAAAGGCGCACGTGCACACACACACATACACCGTATATGCTTTGAATATATAAGCTCCATATACTTCCTTACAAAATAAACACTGAAAAAGATAGCTAAGGAGATGACTGAAGCTAGGGAGTCAGCCCCTTGTCACTTAATAGGAGTGCTGATTTACTACTAGCCTACCAGGTGCTTAGAAGCCTAGGGCAGGGTGGTAAAAAGAAATAGTGATGAACTTAAAAACAGCTATTAACAACTTAATGTACAATTAAAAGCTACTAACATCTATTTAAGAACTAAGAAGCTATTTAAATGGAAAGGGTACAGCAGCTCAATGACAAATTCTCTGACAATGGTTCTAGCACAAGCCTGAAAGCTTGGAGTACTAGACTTTCAGTCCCAGTGATTGACTCTGATTGGTTTTTGCAATAAAATTGAGTTAGAGATTCCTACAGAATTGTGCATACCTATGCCTTGAATTTAACTTACATGCAGAGTACATCATGCAAAATGCTGAGCAGGATGAATCACCAGCTGGAATTAAGATTGCCAGGATAATTTCATCTGTGTGGTGATGAAGTTTTCCAGAGAATTTCCAGCTTCACCCAGACCGCACAGCTTTCACAACACAAGAAAAGCAAAGAACGTCA
>JANHZU010005042.1:91162-110434 GCA_032468055.1 Acrochordus granulatus | reverse complement strand
CTTAATCTTCCTGGGTGCTAATGCAAGAGCAGCATGAAAAATGGGGGACGAGTTGTGTTTGAGGCCTCCACCTGTACTGAGGGAAGGATTTTCCACTTTGGCATAAATGGATTCCTTCACTCCTCAAACCACCTATCTCCTCTGTCCAAAATGTGAACATTATTGTCCTCAAATGAGTGTCCTTATTCTTTTAGATGAAGGTAAACTGCTGATTCTGGTCCTGTGGTGTTGCCTCTCTTGTGCTGGGCCATCCTCTTGTGTAAAGGCTGCTTGATTTGTCGAGCTCTGGGCACTCCTCACTGCACTGGATTGCATTTACTACATTGCTTTTCTTATGTTTTGGTGTTCAGTCTTAGGGTAAACAAGCCTCTGTCTCAATGTGTTGGTGGGTTTGAAAAACAGAGAGCTTGACTTTGAGTCTCAGCTCTGTCTGCCATTCTTTTTTGGATCTAGATGGTGATTTAATAGAGGCCCAATTTGGATATCCACAGGCCTTAAGAGCTGTCCCCAGGTGACTGTTTTCTTTCTTTTTGGCATCCATGGAGGCAGGGATGGTTTCTGCCATGTGATGTAGTGTCCCACTGACTCCTAGTTTGTGTTGAAGTGGATGGTGGGAGTTAAATAGCAAGTATTGGTCTCTCTGTGTGGGTTTCCTGTAGATCTCTATTTTTAGCTTGCCACAGGTCCCAATAAGAACCTCACAGTCCAGGAATGCCAACCTGTTGCCATTAGTGTCTTCCCTGGTGAACTTGATGTACTATTCACATGTCCTATTGTCCATCTAATAATATGGTTAAGTGAGAAATGATGCCACCCTGGAAGACATATATGGGGTTTCCTAACCAGCTTTTTCTCAGCCTGAAGAAGCTGCTTGGATAAGCAGTGAAACATCTCTAACCAACAAAAAGAAGTCCAGTTGCCATGACTCAGCCTCCAGACAATTCTACCTGGATGACTGAGAATCTCCATTGACATTTTAGATAATTACTACAATGAATATGTTTGATGTAAACTCTTTGAGAAGGGTGTCAAGGAAATTCTTCTATGGATCACAAACTGTATGTTGTCAAAGAGTTTCAAAAAGTTCCTTTTTGAATCTGGAGGGCTTTAGTGAAATGTCAATTGACAGGGAACATGGAAATTTTTTTTCTAAAAACAAGGAAAGATGTTGCCAAGTTACTATAGACATTGCCACTTAATAGCAACAGGTTTCAGGACATGGACAGGAATGTTTATGGAGAAGATTTAACCTTCATATTTGCAGTGAGAAACCTACATGTACACCAGTATCCTGTAAAAATGTAAATAAATGGTTCACACATAACACTAAACCATCTGTTGCTAGCCATGATTTGCTGAATGAAACAAAACTTGGTGAGATCACACTTCATGCTGACCTATAAGCCATAACTTATGAATTGCACTGTCAGAGGCCATACAGTGCCAAAAGCCAAAACAAAATATTGTGGACCTACAAGGCCCATGTTCAGTGATGTCCTACTTCCTACAAAGTATCATTCATCTTATCTGTGCCTTGCAATAGTCAAAAATATTGACTTCCCCTATCAAGTAAGGATTCATTTTTCCAGTTAGCTTTTTTTTAAAAAGAGAGAGAGAAAATATCAACTATGAGTTTAAAACTAGCAAAATTATAATGTTAGACCTTTTTATCTCTTTGTACAGGTGGAGGAAGTTACAAACACTTGGGTGCTAAGGTAGTACTCCTTGCCTTGTTGCAATACATTCTTTTGTGACATGAAGGCAGCCTACCGAGAATTAAAGTTATTGGGAGTTAGCAAAAAGTCTACTGTTGTACTTACTTCAGTGGATGCCAGTATGAGAAATGAACTGTGCTTAAAATTTGGTTTTAAGTTTCAGGGTCTTTAATAAACTGGGTTCCAAAAGAGAAAAGATCTTTTGCATCTATCTTCCAAAGGTACAATGAATGAAACCATGAAACCTGAAAGCTGTACTATGAAAGAAGAATAATTTGCTGCATTTTTGTTGCAGTTTCAAAAATGTTCATAGATCCACCTTTGGCTCTACAGCCAAAGATGTAAGTGGCTATTGGAACACTGATAAAAAAGAAGAAAGACAAAATGTTGAAAATATGTTTTCTAAGTGGGAGCAGCTCTGATAGGATACTGCAGAAGTCAAGGAACACTTCAGTACTTTCATTAAATTCATATTTGCCTATATAGTCATTTGCTTCCTTGACTGAAGTGCTCTTTGAAAATGAAATTCTGGTTGTTCCTTAGAAGGAGAAACTTCACTGAACTGCATGCAGCTATTGAACCAAGAAAACATCTCTATATACTTTAGGATGGTGGTTAATTAAGAATACTTGGAGTGTTGTATAGCCAAAACAGTTGCTATAAGCCACAGAAGAAAGAGTTTGACCCACATTATTCAGGCTGAATGTAGACTAAAATATGTCTCAGAGAATTAGCAAAGTAATTGCTAATTACTTTGTAAAAAATATTATGGATATACAAAGCAAAGATTGCTTGAAAATTCATTATCTAAAAGTCTTGAAACTTACTCATCTAATATTTTTCTAATTTTTGGAGTAATATGCAGATTGGAGCACTATTAACTTTGGGATATGCATGTCTTTGAATCCTGCAATTCTGTTGCTAGCCCAGAAATGTAATAAAAATAATTCAGAGTGTTATTTATTCTGCTTATTCTCCTATTTTACTTATTTATAAATGTTATTGGTATAGCCTATTCGATACAGTAACTTATAATATAATAACCCATCAGCAGATAGTAAAATTTTATTTTGTTTTATTCTTTATCTTTATTTATTTCATGTTGTATAATTTTTAGAACAGCATAAAGCTATTGTCTTAGACGTCAATTTTAATTTGACACTATGTATCATTGTAATAATAATATTAATCATAACTTAATGGACTTTAGTCCTTTAAGGATGTCACAGTTGTATGCTAAGTATTTAATCATTAAGTTATCAAACTAATAATTTATCTACATAGATGCATGTTTGGGAAGATTCATAATTCAATAGTTTTAAATATTATCTTACGCTGTCTTGAGACTGAAAAAAAAGAAATTTTGTATAAATAGCAGATGCAGATGCTAATTACCCCAGATCTAATTCAAGAGGTTGAACAGTTCAAATTCAACAAATTTAGTGGATGTAACCCAAATCATTGATTTGGTCTGAAAATCAAAATTGATTCTGTTCAAATAGTCAGAAAGGTGATTTATTTCAATAAAGAACATTTCTAGAGTACCACAGGTTCTTCCTGGTTTGGGAACTAACAACTACAGTAACAGTGATGGAATTGTTTCATAGATGCTTTAATAGTTGAAAAGGAAGAAAAGTGTAAAGAAGAAGACATGGCTAATTAAATGGAGGTCAGTGCAAGTCATGGAAAAAAAAATCACAGAATTAAAATAGCTGAGGAACAGAATTGTTGAGAAATTAAATATGTAATGCTGTAAGTGTAATTCTAAGATTAATTTTCAATTAAAATTACAACTCTGGTATTGGGGACACTTTGAATTCTTGCAACATACAGAAGGTTGGATTCAGGTACCTAAATATAGGAAAAGAGATGAGGAGAAAGCAAGTGGGATATCAGCCTGGAGTCTCTACATATCCACAAGTCTACAAGGCCTAGCCCTACCTGATGGCCATTGAACTTTATCTCACAATCACAGGTGTTCAACCATTAATCAGGTAGATTCTTGTAAATCGGCAGGAACAGTAAATCAGTTAGTTGGAATCTTGGTGCCTAGGTCTGATCTTTCGCACCTGACATTAAATATATATTTCAGGCTCTGCAGATATATTTTTTATTTATTTATTAAATTTAAATGCCGCCCATCTCACTATCAAGCATCTCTGATGGGCTTTAAATGCCATGTGTGGCTTTATGGGCTGATGAATATATCCAAGATTTTAAAGGCCATTCTCTGAAGGACCTTGATTATAATGCCAATAGTGGCAGAAATTTCAAGGTATGAAAATACAGGAGTAGCTCAAATTAGCTTAGTACCAAATCTGGATCTCTCTGAAAACCATGTCTAGGAGTCTTGCAAACTATAGCCAATTCTGCTGAAAAAGCTAAAAGGAAAAAATACAGGTCCTTCTATTTCTCTATTGTTACAATAGAACAATGACACAGTTTAACCAATCTTGTTCTGTGAGCAAAATTGGATCAGAAAATCTCTGGTATTATCCAGAACAAACCAAGTCAACATTAGATGTTTGTCTCTGGCCCCAGACTGAATATAATAGTCATTAAAATGAAGTCTTCTTAAAGTTAAGGTTGATTCCTCGTGATTTCATGAATACTGTATACTGTGTATTTCTTGACAACAGAATGGATATTAGAACATAGTTTACTATTGTCTTTCATGGAATGTTTCTTCAATACATTAGGCTAGATATCCCCCCGGACAGTGAGGCACCACCTTGCTGTGGTTGGGGAGCTTGTGTGCTCCAAACAGGATGAGAGGTATGACAAAGGTTCAACCATACTGGACAGGTCCCATCAGAGGAGCCAGACAACGAGTATCTCCCTCCTATAAAAATATGAGATGGACTTTACAGAAATCCATACCAGCTTGGTCATCCCCTGGGCTAACAAGGACCATACAAGATGTTGTTTGGGTTCCTGGACATCTTATGAAAAATGGGCTACAGGACTCCACTGGAGAAGAAAATGGCAATCCAGTCCAGTATCCTTGCCAAGAAAAAAAACATGGAGAGTAACAAAAGATAGGACACCAGAAGATGAGCCCCTCAGATCAGAAGAAATTACAAGTAGCTTCAGAAAGAGTGAAATGGTTGGTCCAAAGCCAAAAAGACGCTCAGCTATGGATGTGTCTGGAGGTGAAAAGGAAACGGACATGCTGTAAAGAACAATATTGCATAGGAACCTGGAACATAAGATCTATGAATCAAGGTTAGCTGGATGTGGTCAAACATGACATGGCAAGATTGAATATCGATATCTTGGGAATCAGTGAACTTAAATGGATGGGAATGGGCAAATTTAATTCAAATGACCACTAAATCAACTGTGGACAAGAATCCCTTAGAAGAAATGGAGTAGCTATCATAGCACGTAAAAACTGGCGAGTAGATAAATCGGGTACCACTTCGGTGGGAGCTGTCCGGCTTTGGCGGGACGGGTGAGGTGAGCGGCGAGAGGGTGAGCAACGAGGAGTTGAGTGGCAAGGCGAAGGCGGCCCACCCTCCTGCCGGGAGCGGAGCAGGAACTACGGAGATGCCCGGATGCAACAACGCTGGCCAGTGGGGGGGCAGGGTTAGTTTACACAATTGTATAAATATCTAATCTATGTAAGCCACCAAGAGTCTTCAGAAATTGGCAGCATAGAAATATATGTAATAAATAAATAAAATAAATAGTCAATAAAAGAGTGGGAAAAGCACTACTGGGATACAATCTCCAAAATGACAGAATGATCTCAATTCAAATCCAAGGCAAACCATTCAACATCATAATAATACAAGTCTATACCCCAACCACTGATGCTGAAGTTGACTGGTTCTATGAAGGCCTACAACACCTTCTAGAACTCACACTAAAAAAAGATGTCCTTTTCATCATACAGGATTGAATGCTAAAGAAGGCAATCAGAAGATAATCAGAAAAACAGGGGAGTTTGGCCTTGGAGTACAAAATGAAGCAGGGCAAAGTCTAATAGAATTTTTCAAGAGAACAAGCTGATCATAACAAAAACATTTTTCCAACAACCCAAGTGGCAACTCTACACATGGACATCACCAGATGGTCAATATGGAAATCAGATTGATTGTATTCTTTGCAGCCAAAGATGGAGAAGCTCTATACAGTTAGGAAAAACAAGATCTGGAGCTGACTGTGGCTCAGATCATGAGCTTCTTATTGCAAACTTTAGGCTGAAATTTAAGAGTGTAGGGAAAACCACTAGGCCATTCAGGTATGATATAAATTATATCCCTTATGAATATACAGTGGAGGTGAGGAATAGATTTAAGGGATTAGATCTGGTAGACAGAGTGCCTGAAAAACTATGCATGGAGGTGTGTAACATTATACAAGAAGTACAATGGAACCTCGGATTACGAGACTAATCCGTTCCAGAAGAACGCTCTTAGTCCAAAATGCTCTTAAACTGAAACAAGGTTTCCCATAGGAAACAATGGAAAGTTGGACGATCCATTCCACGTCTCCAAAAATATTCACCAAAAAATAATTTTCAATGGAATTTTATGAAGAAATGATTGTCTCTAACATCTGAAACAAGTAACAATGATTAACACACAATATAAACAGAAATAGAACAAACTAACTAGCACTTATGGATTTGCTTCAAGGCAGATTCTATCCTTGGCTGCTGCTAGGCTGGCTGCTGTCCGGCACCCCCTGCTGGCTCGGAGGATTTTCTGCTGCCACCGCTCAAGGCAAAAAGGCCTTTTCCCTTTTCCCTCAGCAACTTCTTTCTGGAGGTCTTTCCTAGGCAGTTTGGAAATGTTTCTTGTCTTAACCTGCCTCTGTGCTATGAGGGGAAAAAAGACGGGCAGCAGGGGATGGGCTGGATGGTGCTGGGTGATGAGGGGAATTTCTGCTTTATTTTGTGTGCGTGTGCACATTTTGAGAACAGTCCCAGCTGGTGTGAGGGAGATGAGAGAGAGGAGAGGAGGGAAGGGAGAATCCAGAGTCCAAGTCTCGAGAGTTCCTTCTCTTGAACACCTTTCACTTAATTTACACTGTTTACACAGCGAGAGAGGAGAACCCTCAGCTCTGTTGTGAGATTTCCTGCATGAGCTCATTGTGGTGGTGCTCAGTTTGCATGTCACCGCTCGTCAATCAAAATAAATTTTATTAAAAGTTTTTGCTCATCTTGCAAAAATCTCATGCAGTGAAGTGCTCATAATCTGAGGTTCCACTGTAGCTACTACAACCATCCCAAAGAAAAATAAAAGCAAGAAAGCAAAGTGGCTTTATGAAGAGGCTTAACAAATAACTGAGGAAAGAAGGAAAATAAAAGGCAAGGGAGAAAAGGAAAGATATGGTCCATGGAGTTGTGAGGAGTCAGACATGACTGGGCAACTAAACAACAACTTGGTTTAGTACTGCCACTCCGCAAGGTTGTATTTTCTCTCCTGTACTTTTTTCCTTCTACACCAATGGCTGCACCTCTGGAGACCCCTATGTAAAAACTGTGAAATTTGCAGATGACACAACAATCATTGGTCTCATTAGAGATGAAGATCAGTCTGTGTACAGATGGGAAATTGATCAGTTGGCCCTGTGGTATAGTTGGAACAACTTACAGTTGAATATACTTAAAACTGTAGAAACAACAGTGGATTTTAAGAAGAGTCCTTCTATTTCTCCCTCCCTTATATTCAACAACACAGTATCAGCAGTACAGTCCTTCAAGTTTCTGGGCTCTATAATCTTCATAGACTTGAAACCGACAACAAACTTTAACACCATTATTAAGTGGATATACTATGTACTTCCTGTGTCAACTGAAGAAATTCAATGTGCTGCAAGAGCTGCTGATACAATACTACAGAGGAATCATTGAATCTGTTCTTTGTATATCTATAATTGTCTGGTTCAATGCTGCAACCATGCAGGTTGGGTAGAGACTGCAATGTACAGACAAGATTGCAGAAAGAATAATCACAGTTAATTTGGTCCCCATAGAGGACCTATATATTGAGAGGGTCAACAAAAGGGAGAGAAGATATCTGCAGATCCTTCTCATCCTGGACATACCTTGTTCAAATCTCTTATCTCTGGTAGGAGATATAGGGTATTGCATACCAAAACTACCAGACCCAGAGACAGTTTTTCTCCCTGAATACAGCTAAATACTTACTGAACTGCTTGCTTTGTGCTTGCTTTTACTAGTACTGCTGTAGAACTAACAGGCCCCATAATGATAAATAATAATATCCTACTAATGTTACTTGACCTGGTAACGTCTTAGAACGTCTGCAGGAAGAGAAGTAAACTCTGAGAACATTAAGAACAAACAATTCAACTGTGAGCTACATGGCAAATGTTCTTTATTACAGCAAATATTAGTAAATAATAGCACCACCACTCATTTCTTCTCTCTGCTAAAGTAAGGAGGAAATTAATGTTTAATTAAAAGCAGTAAATCTATATCTAACTAATTATCTCTAGCCATGGTTTATTAGAAATAGAAGTTTTAATACATGGTTTTGCACCCAATTTGCTTCTAGTGCAATTCAAGGTATTGGTTATGACCTATAAAGCCCTTCATGGATCTAGGCTATCTGAGAAACTGGCTTTCCCCAATGGGTTCAGCCTGTCCTACCCATGCTGGCAGTAAAAGCATGCTTCAGATCCTGTCAGCCAGAGAATTTCAGCTGGCGGGGTCCAGAAGAAGGGATCTTTCTGGTGTGGCACCTATCATATGGAACACCAAGACACATGATGTATGATCAGCCCCCGCCTTTCTGGCTTTTTGAAAAGGCCTAAAAAGACAGCTTTTTTTGTGGTCTGGGAAGCCACATATCATCTGGGAGATTCTATCTCTGTTTTAGCACTCCACCACCATCTTGCTTATTCATTTCATTTTTCCTATTTTTATTCTATTTATAAGTATTTTCATACAATTTATAATCATTTCATTGTAAACCACCCAGAGTCACTCTCTGTGAGATGGGCAGTGCACAAAATTAATAATAAATAAATAAATGGTTTTTGAAACTAAAATTTTAAAATCCAAGTTCAAATATAATAATTGTTAAGGTTCTGAACTAACTCTAATCTTTGATGACATGAAAATGGAAGCTTAAGATGCCATGTCACCTCATGGTATATAATGATGGGTGGTATATAAATTTAATAATACATAAATAAAATAAATTAAATGTAATTCTTATTATTGGCCACACTGGTGAGGAATTATGCAATCTATGGTGTAGCATAAGTGAAGACTATCAAATAATAATAAAAAAAACATTTTTAGGCACTGGTAGAAGGCAGTAAAATTGTATTCAGGAAAAATATAACAAATCAAATCAATTTTTGTTACATAGAGATCATAGATCAGCATAAAACAATTCAATGTTTGTCCTTCACTGGAACTGTTTCTTTATCCCAGCAGATGGGGTATCTATCTAGCATCTAGATGACCTTGACTGATCTAAAGTGCTAAGCAAAGTTGGCCCAGATTTGTACTTGGATTGGAGGCCCAGAGTTGTGGGATATACTCAGAAGTTAAAAAAAAAAAAACAGAATCAGCCAGTGGCAAATGATTTATTGTACATATCATGTAAAACAAGCAAACAAAACCCTTCTTGGTTGTAAGAGAAGGAACTGAGCTTCATCTAATGATAACTTTTTAAATTACTTTTAAATAGCAACAGGCGATACAACTGCGTTTGACCTAGATAAGGCTGCGATCAATTTTCAAAAGTGTAATAAAATTAATATTTCACCAAAGTTTAGCCACAAATACCTAAATCTGCCAGATCTATCAGTGATTCATCAGCAGAGCAAAATCCTCATTAATTTCTCATTTAAACAGATATTTGATTTATTTACCAGTCAGAGCACTATAACTTGGTCTTTGAGATGAAATATTAATTTCCCAATGGATAGGCTTTCTATTTTATGATCTACTTTTTGGCACTACATAGCCTTTCATAATCAGAGAAAGCTTCAGGGAACATGAATGATAATTTCTAACAGAGATGGGAATAGAGGAAGTGAAGGCCATGAGGACAGGATAGATCAGAAACATTTGTACACAGTATTGTGTATACAGTATATGCTATCTGTTGTAACTTCTTTTGCTTCTGCTTAGCTTTTAAATTCCATTCCTTATGTAATGAAAATCCACATACAAGAGGGACATATACTTGCAGAAAACCCAAAATGTATATAATTATTCCAGATTAAATTCACCAAAATAAGTTCCAGCTGTTCAATTTGTCTTGTCCTTTGATCTGAAGGGGCCAGCATGGGCAGAAGATTTGAAGAATATTTGTGAGTTTCTTCTGAACTAAGTTTCAGGTTAAATGGAGAATATTTTATCTGAACTGAAAAATCACAGATACTCAGTAATAACCTATAGCTGGGTTGTCACTAAAATTCACTTCCTGCTATTGTCCTTTTCCTCATCATGTTTACCTCTTATAGACTAATTTAAGTAATAACATTATATAAGTGACTTGCTGAATCCATTTTAAAATCAGTTCTAATTCAATTTCATGAAAAATATTTTTCTTTGGAACTTTCTTCAAAGGGGAAGAAAAATTCAGTGAAATGCTTATGGGTGTAAAGTATTGTTCTTGCACTTAGTGAGTTGTAAGATCTGTTTCAAATGACTTGCCTTTATTGAACAAATATTTCTCCAGTGAACTACAGCCTCTTTGGTTTTCTATTCTTAAATTAAATCCCAAGGAAAGACATCATCCTTCCCATCATGTTTTTTTCAACAGAAGTGATATTATTGTCACTATTAAAGCAGATCAAAAATTACTGCTTGCTCCATCACTGGCATAGGCCACCTGCTTCTTGAATGAAAGCCATCACGCTCCACCTATTCTCAACCTGTTGTAAATGCACCCTCTGTTTTCTGTTTTAAGCCCTTCCAATCTGTATAGCATTGCTTCCTTCCAATCTAATGGCTGTGTGCCTGTCATATCCATCCTTTTCAATGTGTAATTACTGCCTTGTGCAGCGATCTTATGCTGGGCTGCTTTGTTTCCTCCTGATTGGCAGTTGCCATTGTTTTGTCATATTTGTCATCATATCACAATGATCCATTAAGACAACAAACGTTCCTGATACTGTTTTTTCACCCTCTCTCAAAATTTATTCCTCCATTAATCTTTCAGTAGGCACCCTTTGGATTTCTGCCAAGGCTAGGGACAGCAGAGAATAAGATGGTTATATAGCATTGTCAGCATGGTGGGCATGGATTTGAGTGGACTCTAAGAGGCAGTGGAAGACAGGGAGGCTTGGCATGCTGTGGTCATGGGGTTGTGAAGATTCAGACAAGACTTAGCAACTGAACAATAGAAGGGAGAAACATGCACCTCTCACTCTAAAATTTCCTTCTACCACCCCCACATTCTTCAGTTGCAATGTAGACCCGATGGAACAAAGTTTCTATGGACCTATAGTGGAATTAAAAAATGGAAGAACATTTTATCCTTTGCTTTGATTATTGCACTGGAATAATAATAAGACAAAAAGAGAGAGGTTTGCTTTAATGTTAGAGGTAAAAATATGGAAAAGTGATACGTCCACATGTACAAACATCTAGGAAAACAAGGAAAGACTTGGGAATTCCCACCCAAGTTTCTGCCAATGAGGTTTCCCTTCCCTGCACAGATTGGAGAGCAAGAAGTAAGGGAATGATAAATCAGGTCTTGTGGTGGCTGATAGCCATACTGCAAATCCAACTGGCATTTTTAATGTAATAGCATGGAAGAAAAGCATCCTAGGTTGCAGTATGGAATTTTCCTGTGACAGTATCTTCTTTTTAAAAAGTATTTTTAAAAAATTAAAGGACAAAAATTTAAAGTTTTAAAAAACATGAACAATAGAAGGAAGAAACATGCACCTCTCACTTGCCCTCCCTTCTTGTAGTCCTGTAAAATTTCCCTCCACCACCCCCACATTCTTAAACTTAAATGTAGACCTGATGGAACAAAGTTTCTATGGACCTACAGTGGAATGAAGAAATGGAAGCATCATCTATGAATTTCACAGTCTAAATTTAGTGGGGAAATTGAAACATCCTTTGTACTCAGCTCAAACCTGGGTTCAAGTATAAAAATTTGCAGCAGGCTATGAACAATAATACTTGGATTTTACTGGTGAATTTTCCAAAGGTTACCTGTCTCAGGGGTGAGAGAAAGACCATTAATCTACAGGACAAATCAAAAAGAATGCAGCTGATGGTGGGCAGAGTCAGAATCAAATAGGTGGATTTGTTGCTCTGCAGGTGTCAAGCTATTTGAGTCTCTGTGCTATTCTTTACTTTTCCTGCCTATCATATGTAAGCCCCAGGCCTATATAAGTGAAATTCTGAGTATTATGACAAATCAATGGAGATTATGCTTACCAGCATGCTTAACTTGGAGAAAGGGTGACATGAATATTGAAGCTTGATATTTCTCATTTTCTCATTCTGCCATCTCCCACAATCTCTCATAACTTCCTGGCTAAACTATCTAGAACTCAGAACCAGAGAGAGCTCATCAACTTGCTAGAAAACTACAGCCTACTAGTCTTTTCATTTTCTGCGAGGTTGCTTATCTAGCTTATAGTTAGATAATGAGTGTTCACCCACACTTCTTTCTTCACTGTCCTGAAACATTTAGTTTGCATTAGTTACATCCAACAATGCAATTGTTAGAGGTGCCAGTGTATGTTACAGATTGTAGTCTTAATCTGAAATATACACTGGCACCTCTAAACCAATTTTAAAAAGCTGTAAGCTACATTTATTTCCTACTATAAGTCTATAAGTTAAAACTTCACTGGATGCAAGTTTTAAAGATTTGTATAAATTTGTAGATTAACTTTCTGAATAATTATGCTATAGATTGTTTTTTAGGTATGACACAAATTATACTTAGCATTTTTAATAGCTACTTGCTGTACAGTGTTATACACTTGGTCCATATTTCTTTAAGCACTCTGACCACAATCATCTCCATTATAAATATACAGTGGACGTGAGGAATAGATTTTAGGGATTAGACAGAGTGCCTGATGAACTATGGATAGAGGTGTGTAATGTAACATTGTACAGGATGTAGCCACTAAAACCATCCTAAATAAAAATAAACGCAAGAAAGCAAAGTGGCTGTTTGATGAGGTTTGTATGATATTCTACAAATAGCTGAAGAAACAAGGAAAGCGAAAGGCAAGGGAGAAAGGGAAAGATATACCCAACTGAATGAAGATATCCAGAGAAGAGCAAAGAGAGATAAGAAGGCCTTCTTAAATGAATAATGCAAAGAAATAGAGGAAACCAATAAACTGGGAAAGACTAGAGATCTTTTCAAGAAAATTGGAGATATAAAGAGAATATTTCATGCAAAAATGGGCATGATAAAAGACAAAAATGGTAAGGACCTAACAGAAGCAGAAGAAATTAAGAAGAGATGGCAAGAATACACAAGAAGACCTAAAGAAGAAAGATCTAAATGTCCCTAATAACCATGATGATATGGTCACTGACCTAAAGCCAGACATCCTGGAGTGTGAAGTCAAGTGGGCCTTAGGAAACATTACTAACAACTATGCTAGTGGAGTGACAGTATTCCAGCTGAACTATTTAAAATCCTAAAAGATGATGCTGATAAAAGTGGTGTGCTCAATATACTAGCAAATTTGGAAAACTCAACAGTGGCCACAGGATTGGAAAATGTCAGTTTACATTCCAGTACTAAAGAAGGGCAATGTCAAAGAATTTTCAAATACTGTATAATTGCACTTATTAAACACACTAGCAAGGTTATGTTCAAAATACTACAAGGTAGGCTTCAGAAATATGTAAACTGAGAACTACCAGAAGTACAAGCTGGGTTTCAAAGAGACAGAGTAACTAGAAATCAAATTGCCAATATTCTATGAATCATGGAAAAAGCAAAGGGTTCCAGAAAAACATCTGCTTCATTGACTACACTAAAGCCTTTGTTTGTGTGGATCAAAACAAACTGTGGCAAACTCCTAAAGAGATGGGAGTATCAGCTACCTTACCTGTCTCTTGAGAAACCTATGTGTTGGTCAAGAAGCAACAGTAAGAACCAGACATGGAACAATTGATTGGTAAAGGAATACAAGACTATATTGTCACTCTACTTATTTAATTATATGCAGAGTACATCATGCAAAATGCCAGTCTCAATGAATCACAAGCCAGAATTAAAATTGCCAGGAGAAATATCAACAGTATCAGATATGCAGGCAATACCACTCTAATTGCAGAAAGTGAAGAGGAACTAAAGAGCCTCTTGATGAGGGTGAAAGAGAATGCAAAAGCTGGATTGAAACTCAACATTAAGAAAAACTAAGATCATGGCATCCAGACTCATCCCTTCCTGGCAAATAGAATGGGGAGAAATGGAAACAGTGATAGATTTTACCTTCTTGAGCTCCAAGATCCCTGCAGACAGTGACTGCAGACATGAAATCAAAAGACGCTTGCTCCTTGGGAGGAAAGCTATGGCAAACCTAGGCAGCACATTAAGAAGCAGAGACATTACCTTGCCGGCAAAGGTCCGCATAGTGAAGGCTATGGTTTTCCCAGTAGTACGGTATAGCTGTGAGAGCTGGACCATAAGGAAGGCTGAGCACTGAAGAACTAATGCTTGAGAAGTCTCTTGAGAGTCCTTTAGACTAAAATTGACCAAACTAGTCAATCCTAAAAGGAAATTAACCCTGACTATTCATTGCAAGGACAGATACTGAAGCTGAAAATCAATACTGTGGCAACATAATGCAAAGAGACAACTCGTTGGAAAAGACTGTGATGCTGGGAAAGATTAAAGGCAAAAGGAGAAGGGGATAGCAGAGAATGAGATGGTTAGATAGCATCGTCGGTGTAGTGGGCATGGATTTGAGTAGAAACTAGGAGGCAGTGTCTCCTAGCAGAGGAAGAAAGGGAGGCCTGGCATGCTCTTGTCCATGCGGTCACAAAAAGTCAGACATGACTTAGTAATTGAACAACAATTTATTTTGTTCTATTCATCATGGGAACTGTTTTAGATAACTGAAAGAACTTGGGTAATTTAAGTTTCTATCATTTACATAAAATCAATAGTTCCTCATTTGGATGATAATAATAAGCATGGAAGTGTTGTACAGTCTTTTATAGAAGTTTGGAAATGTTCAAAATAGAACAACAAAAGGGAAAACATTACCCCTTGTTTTTTGCTGGGAGCATTTTTAATATCAACAGAAAATCTGCATGTGTGCAATATGCTTTAAAACAGCTGCTTTTTAAATAATCTCAAGTTTATTTTAGTTTTAGTTATTCATTTTAACTTTTCTGTCTCTTTAGAAAACAAAGCCTTTCCATTTGAATTAGGCAGTCCTTGACATCACTGTTTTGAAGAAATCCTCAGTGAATTAACAGCCAAGATAAGTGAGTAAAGGACTGAAGTCTATCATACAGTATAAGTTAAAAAAGAAAAGCAAATAGCCTTATTTCAAAGGGAATTAAAAGCCAAATTAAGCAGTGTAGAAGAAACATACAGTATATCTACATCTATTATCTATCTCTATATATTTATACACACATACACATATAAAACATATTACTCAAATGACCACCATTTTCTCTTTTTATTAAAATTATTAAATGTCTCATGGAAATGAGATGTTTGTGGAAAACTGCTGGAGTGACCAGAAGTTAAAAAATCAGGAATCAGATTATAAGGGAAAGTAATGGAGTGGAACCAATCTTAAACTTTGTATAAAGACAGCAAATAAAATGGTTTGCTCACCTGGAGAGAATGTCTGGGATTCCATACCATATAAGACATATACAAAAAAGAAGGAGAAGGTCAAAAAGTATGAGGCAGACCCAGAAGGAGATGGAGAGACCACCTCAATAACACTAGCTGAGGCTGCCAGAAATGCAAGAATCAGAATTTTGTATCTCTTCAACATCTGAAGTGGTAATAGAGGAAGTAAAGAAGAAATAAAGAAAAAGATTAAAATTATTTGTTAAATATTTATTAAATTGTATGAAGGAATGCAAAACAAAGAACGTTCACATGTTTTCATTTTCTTTTTTGTTTCACATTTGTGCAATATTGTGATATAGATAATAGCTGTTGGTGGTAGAGCTTCTATTTTCTGTTTCATAATGCTTCTTTACCATAATACCAGCATCATGCAGAGAAGACATTCTGGAAAAAGTCACTACTGAAAGGCTTGTTAAAGCACCGATAGCTAGAATATCAGCTCATCTTCTCTCAAAGATTTATGGATTATCATCAAACATCATTGTTTTCCATTTTGCTTCCTGTGAATGCAATAATGTTTTTGTGGGAAGGAATATGGGCCAATTTTGGTTGCTTTCTAGGAGAAGTTTCTGCAGAGAGCAATCAGATAATCAGAAAGTCCAGGAAACAGATCAGGTTTCTACTACAAACCTACTAAGGAGCCAGGGCAGAGTCAGGCACTTTATAGGACTGGTGAGAACATTGTTGGCTCCTTCTATCACCTGCTGCAATTGGACTGGGGGAAGGTACAGTGTGGCTGGGATAAAGCCAATAGTTCACAGCACTTACAGGATGACAGGATGATGTCACATGGACTTAATACTCTTTTAGTGCTTAGATAGAAATCTTGTACCTTTATAGACTATTTGCTATATCTGGAATTACATAAAATTATATGGAATATGATCTATACTGCTACTTATTATACAACACAGAAAAAAATATGAAATAAAAGTGTAGATACTTCTACGCTTAAACTTCTTTTACCAGAAGTTGGGATGTTGATCTCTTATGTGCTAATATCCTTTCCAATTTACAATGTGGTTTGCCAACTTTGCTAATTATAATACTCCATTTTCTGTCTCCTTTGGATTAAGCTTCCTTGGTAATTATTTTTATTTCGTTCATAAGTATTAGGTTTGTATATTTTTTCCTAATAAGTATTGGTACATAATGCTTTCTTATTTTATAAGAGCATTGAATAACTGTCAAGTAGAACAGAATCTATACAATATATTCAGGACTCAGTTGCAAAATAGCGCGGGCAGCTATTGATCAATATCTAAGTCCCATTCCAGATTGCTTTTTGATAACAATGAATTAATAGCATTAAGTTCTACAGTACAGCTACACGCTTTGGGGAATTAGCAGCACCAACAAGCATACTTCTCCAAAGTATCTGTTCTACATTTCAACTGAAGTGATTATGTCACTTAATAATTATAATTTCATAATTTCAATTTGCAATTATAATTTTGTTGGAAGTTAATTGTTGTTTCTAGTTAGAAGGTTTGGATCTAAGTATGATTATGCCCAGATCCAGACTAGCTGAGTGTTCATTGTGGAAATCATAGTTGCAGTACACTAAAACGGACCCATCTTCATAAGACGATTGCTTATCATGCCACCAAAAAGTAATTTACATCATTTTCAGACTATTGCTAGAATCTACAAAACAAAATCGCCCAGTAAACAATGACAATTTTATAAACTATCTTCAATTTTGTGGAAGGAGAAAAAACCCATAGCTACATGTATATAGATATTGTGTCTTGACTTTCACCATAAACCCAATTTTAGTATTTTTCCTGTGATGCATAAACAGATTGGTACTTTTTAATTATCAGAGGTAGGAAGAAAGAAAAAGAGCCAGAGAAATGGCTGTTAAATAGACCAAGGTCATTGGTACCTTTCTAGGAAAATCAATTCCATGGACTCTTCTAAATTGGTGAAGGTACAGTACAGTACAGTACTTCTTGTCATTGAACTGGATATTATGCCAAAACATAGAATAGAAGAGGTGCTAAGTCCAAGTTCATGAGCTTTTGGAAAAAACAAAAACAAAAGTAATCAAGGCAATGATACATTGAGTATATACCTAATAAGAGAATGTATGTGGTTTCCCTTGGGGGTGGGGTGGGAGAAAGAATATTAATAACTAGATGTAAATGTAACTATTATTGTTGTCGTTATTATTATCCAGATCAAACAGATTGGGCTTTTTTCATATTTTATTCTAGTTTTTCCCACCTTGAAAATATATTACAATTATTAAATGCATGCCCAGTGCCCTTTTGAAAATATTCATTTATTTCCATCCATTCACTGTGCTGCTTTTCAATGGTATCTTGATATTTAATAATGACTGCAAATCATTTGCCATGAGATAATACTATTTTATATTCTGGATAGTCACTTGTGGGCTGAATTGATTCATCTGTTCACTTTAATTTTCTGAAAAGGGTGAATAAAATGATCAAGAGCTGGAAGTGTCCCACACCAGGAAAGATTAAAAACCTTGGGAGCCTTTTCAGCTAAAAAATGAAGATGGGAAAAGAAAAGCTATGAAGCTATGCACATGATGATAAAAAAAAAATCTGCACAAGAGAAATGGAGAACTCTAATGAAAATAAGTGGTGGGAGATGCAAGACTAACAGAATATCTTCGCCCAGGATGTAATACATTTTTTTGTGAGGAGTTTTGGTAGCTATGCCCTTAGCACATTTCTATTTTCTCATTCAGAAATTAATGTGGTAAAATAGGTCCAGCCTCCCATGACAATTTGTTCTGGGAAAAATAGAATTTAAAACAACTGAAATCCTTTTTTTTTTGCTCTACAAATTTCTTCTGTTAAAAAGATAAAATCTCTCATAACCCCTTCTTTAATGCCTGATCTGTGCAAGGTCTACTCTCAAACAGAGATGGACAACCTCTGGTCCCAGGATTATATTCAGACTCCAGAAGCTTTGAGTATTGCAGAAGTTGTCAGCAATTGTATTTTTAATGTGGCAGAAAATAAAATCATAAGATACATGCCTAGACAGTAATCATGTTAACTACTTTAATTATTTTAAAGACAATTACAGTGAAGTAAAACCAGCTTTTATCCTGGATAATGTATTTTTTTTAAAGAGGGGCCCTCAGTGCTCTCAACAAAAGCCAGCTCTGGCCTACAGCTTGACTAAAAGTATAATGACTCCTGATTAAAGTAAATTTTTATACAACATTAACATCAAATAAAGACCTTGTGTGAATTTAAAAGGAAATTATACAAAGACTACTGCTGTTTACTAATTACGATGGATATATATCTCGGAAATGGCTGAGTTGGGCAGGGCAGAATGCTGGAGGTACCAACCCTCCTTTCCCTGCAGGCCTGTCAGTCTTCACCACCTGATTGTAACTCTTATTTAATTTGGTAATTCCTGTTACTGCCACTTATATTCCAATTAATTATGGTTATTAATTAATTAATATGATTAATTATTCCAAAACCCAAAAGATGAGAGAGACAGGATTCTTATACTTGATGCTGCTTTTCTGGTGATGGAAAGGTCAAAATGCAAAAATTGGAATAATTTTAATAGTGCCATTTCTTGGCTATGTAGTACAGTGGTACCTCACAAGACAAGTAACTCGCAGGACGAGCAAGAAATTTAATCAAAAAATATTCCGCTAGACGAGTCGCAACTCACGAGACGAGGAAACTTCATGCCAAACCTTGCACGTCATCAGTAAGCGCGCTCTGTATTTCCCATTCAGGCAA
>JANHZU010005042.1:67586-78185 GCA_032468055.1 Acrochordus granulatus | reverse complement strand
GCTTTCAAACCGCTAGGTGGGCGGGAGCTGGGGCGGAGCAGCAGGCGCTCACCCTGCTACGCGGCAATGCCGGGTCTTGAACCTGGGCCGCCGACCTTCCAGCCAGCAAGCCGAGCTCTTAACCACGTGTGCCACTGTGCCCCTTAGAGCAGCTGAAGGGCAGCATAATTTTCCCTCTTATGTGTCCCACAATAATATCCCTATGAGGTGAGGTTTGGCAGAGAGCGGGGCGATACCAAGTCACCTACTGAGTTTCCATAACTGAGGGTAGAATAGAACCTGGGTCTCTGCCTGCTCCTAGCTATGCATCCAAACACACACCAACCCCAATCACTTAGATCAGGCATGTCCAACCTTGGACATAGATGCATGGGACTTCAACTCCCAGAATTCCTCAGCCAACTATAGAATTCATTAGATGTTCTGAAGTTCTGATATAATTTATAATTACAAGCTTCTATGAAGAGATGTCAAACAACCATTAGTATGGTAATAGACAGCTAGGAATTTATACCAGTAAGGATTTGTCGGTACTATCCATCACTGTATAAAGAATGTATCATTGGAAAGAAAAGGATTTTACTGCAGAAGTAACTCATTGAGCAAGTGTCATTGTACATGCATATGTACATTTAGGCAACAATGTTCAGTATTGCTTATTACTCTCAAGGAGATGCCATCTTAGACGCTTAGCTATTGAATGCATGGATGAGTTGTAAAACCACATCCTTCCATATAGCACTGTTGCCACTCTACATATGCTCCCAAAGTCTCATCCAGTCCCCCACAGGAATTTTGTCATTTGAGTGGTGCCACAACTAAGCCAGAAGAATATCAGCTCAGCTATCCAAGGAAGACAAAGGCATATGAACATGGAAGCACAAAGCTGGTGGGGAACGGCACCAACTTTCAATGTGGAAGACTCTACATAAGCATCCTCCCTCTCCAGCACTCTAAAAGATTGCTGTACCTTCTTCTTTAATAAGTGTAGCTGCAAAGAGTAATTCAGTTTCTGTTCATTTCCCTTTTGCTGATAATTGCCATTTCCTACCTTTTATTGTCTAACATTTCTGAAACTGCAGAGGTGGTCTGCCTTTTTTCTGATGTATTTAAAGAGGGTTTTTTATTACAAATGTTTCATTTTTCAACCATTTGCTCCACAAATTACTTCATGGCCTGCTTAATTGTAGATTTGCATTTAATTGGCAGTTCATGCTTTTTTTCTTGTGTTCTTCATTTCATCACAAGAGGCTTCTACACCATAAAAGATGCATTTATTTTTATAGTACTGTATTCCCAACTGTGCCATTTAACCATGTCAGCAGCTTTAGGGAGCTGTATTTACAGCTCCTCTTAGTGCTGAACTGAAAAGAGTACTTTTCACTGAACTTTTCTTTTTAAAGAGTCCTGTTATATATATCTTAAAAGAAAACTACAAATCAGATTCCAAGTTTTGCTGGAGCTGGTCTCCATAACTATGGACAGCAGCATACACAGCATACTATATGTGAAATGGGTGGTGAATAAATTTAATAAATAGTGCTTCAACCCTCTCGCTTTGCTATTCTTCTTAGAGCCAGTTTGCTACCCACTAAAACAAATATAACAGAACAGCTGTGACAAGTCATATCAGCAAGATATGTCATATCAGCAAGACAATGCATAGGCTGGTTACCTCAATCCCTGCTTCAGGAGAATTTCCCAATTGCACCACAAAGGTCAGACAAGGCTTACTATTACACAAAGTGAAATAACCACTTCAATAATATAACTAAGCAGAAATGTGATGGAGAACATAACTATGGACCATCCACCCAGGCTTGTCGTCTCCTCTTCCCCACCTCTATGCTGGTTTCCTTGCTATATACAATGTATACAACAATTATAATGTTGAAATCAATATATACAACAATCATCATTAATGTTGAAGATCAACCATGGGATTGTCAACCATGGGATAGGATTTCCCTTCAGATATTAAAAAAATGTCATGAACTAACTCAGTGCCTTATTAAAAGGAGACAAACTAGCCAAGCTAACAAGCTCAGGAAAATTGGAGTAAGTGAGTTATTTGAAAGAGACAATCAAAAGGAAACAAAAAGACTAAAATACCTCTACATCAGCAATCAACACCCAGATAAACAGAGATTAACATGAAAATTAACACTAGGCCAACAATCAAGAAGTAAACAATATCTCAATCAAGGAAATAGCAATTCAGACAAGCTAACAGTAAACAACAGCCTAATCAAAGAACCATCAAGAACACTCCCCCAGTACTGGCAGGGCAAGCCACAAGTACATAAAGAGAGCAAACTTCACTCCCTTCTAGCACTGATGATTTGCTAAACTCAGATTATCTCAAAAGCATTACCAGTTTTGGTAATGAAACATCTTCAGGAAAACAACCAAGTTCAGAGAGGAAGGACTCCACAGTTCATCCATGAGCTACAAATATTCTCTTCTGTTGGTATTAATTGAGGGGATATATTTTTTTTAGGCATAAGCAACCAAATTCATAGTTAAGGAATAAAGTAAAAAGACTTCAGATTCCATTCTGTTCTACAGCCTATGTATGCTCTGGAACATTTAGATGATAATTATTTATTATTTATTTGTTAAATTTATAAGTAGGATGTCGCTGCTTAACTTCTCAGCCAAATGAGGTCAGGCAAATGCTGCCACCTGCTGAGAAGTAAGAAATACAGCCTACAAATACCACACACACTGAAGAACAAATCTGGAGGCTTGTAAATCTTGTCAACTGGACTTTAATTTTTGATGGTGAGGTTTAGCTTTCAACTTCATTGGGAAGTCTTTATCAAAACCAATTAAAAATAGGAGAAAGAAGGAAGTCCATGAACTGAAGAATAAACAGTTCATGATTTATTGCTGAATTCCTTTGGAAGAATTGAATAAAGCCCCTAACTCAAAGGTGAGAAGTAGAACAATCCAAGTGCCAGGAATCAATACATCAAGAGGAAGTCAGAAATAGATAAAGAGGCATAGAGACATCCAGCCTTGGCTGATAAGAGCAGAAATTCATAAAAGCAGAGTTCGTGAAACCAACACTTTCCTCAATTTGTCCTCATTTGCTAAACTCAGGCTATCTCAAAAACAAACAAAATATTTAAAACCATGGCCAAACTTCTAGGTAAACATTCACTCATGGGAACATTCTACTTCTTAACCCAGCATCATACCTTTGGGGTGGACCTATAAATACCCAGCGTCTCTGTGACATGGTAAGTGCTTCCACTCTTCCTAGTTAGCAGGCACTAAACCCGGACTTGAACCCTCAGAGAGTCTAAAACTCTCCTTTAATGGTCTGAACTCAGCTGAGTCAGGAGATTCTAATTCTAAAAGCTTGCCTATGTATTTTCAGGTACGCTTCTTCAGAGGAAGCATGACATCAGTGCTGGAAGAGCAACTGTCACTGCTTTCCTGTTCCCTCACATCTTCTACCTGATTTGCTCCATCTGATGGTAAAGCTGGTCTGAGAGCTAGCAGTCAGATTATTATAGAATCAATCGACAGTAAAAACTGTGTCCCCAATCTGGGGACACATATCATCATGAAGCAAAGTCAAATTTGTTTCAGAGTACTTTCATGAAAAGATTATGCTGCCATGTTTTGTGACAACTAATCAATTGGGATTTTGTAAAATCTGTAAAACATACAGTGGGTTGGTTCAGCAAAATATAGCCCTTAAATAGCAGCAAAAGAATGGGGATGGAAAAATTTAACTCTTCTCTCAAACTATTTTCACGCAAGAAAAAAAATCACACATGAAATTCAGTATAGCCTTTTTAAAAAGAAAGCCAGATTATGATGTTTTTTATTTAACCCATTTAAAATGTAGTATATTCTGATTAAAACACTGGTATGTCTTCAGTCAAAATTGTTTCTTTTCAAATATCTCTTGTAACATTTCAAATAATGGCTAGTATTACAAAATCTTTTGTAGTGCTCAATCTTTGTTGAACTGCTTTTTGAAATTCTTCCTAAAATTAATACTTAAGATGAATAAGATTATTTGAGTATCGAGAAAACAGAACCCTGGGTTGTGCCTGGATTGCTGTTTTGTGCAAATCTGCACATAACTGGAACTATCTGGATTCTGAGCTGACAGGTCAACATACTTATCACAGATGCACACATCCCAATACATTCAGACTGAAACCAATATATTCTATCAACATCTAAGATATTATTGTCAACCAGAGACAGTTTGTTGTGCAGTCATGTTATTGAGAATGGACTAATCCAATACAGCAAGGTCAATAGTGGGCTATAATCAAGATCATAATATGGAAAGGAATAAGTCTTAGGGAAGCCTCTACCAATTTTTGGTCCCAACACATCATAAGAATTATTCATGAGGATTAACCTCTAGAGATTACTGGATATCCCTACCAGGTCTACCCCAGAATATCACTGTGACACCTCCACCAGATTTGCCCCTAAAACACTGTGTATTGTATTGTATTTGTAATTAAGTCTTACATTCCACTCAGTCAGGCCATCTCATAAACATTAAAGTTATACGTTTTGAATGTTCTTTGAATAACCTATGCACTTTAGGCTTAAGAATCAAATCATGTTTAGCTCTGTCTTCTTCCTTTACTTAACAGAATAAGAGATTGTAAAATTGCATATTTGCAGTTTAATATATTATTACAAAGCTCAGTCAGCATTCTAACTGAAAGCAGGAAAGAGGGAAAGAAATCAGGGGTGGAGAAATGTTTTTAAAGTTGTTTCTATGGTGGGATGGTTTTCTTTCTGCTTTGCAATATTAAGCCATCACCATCCATTGAAAAGTCCTGTAGTATTTTACCAGTCTCTCAGAGGCTGGGTCAGGTGGAGAATGGGAAAGTGGAAATCAGTGGACCAAGTCATTCTAGGAGGCCTTGTCTTCTTTCTTCTCTTTCTAAAAGTTACAACAGATGGCAATTGTCATCTGTTAGCACATCCCCATCATTTGTTTTTCACTCCTTTTGTCCTTATAATAAATGATCTCTTCTTTCCTCTTTCAAATGACATCTTTTTCTACTTGTGAAAAATGCCTTCCTTTTCTATTTCTTTCTGGGATGACTAACTACTTTCCAAGTCATCTCCAATTCAGACATGACAGGCTGCCACTGAAGACCAAATATTTTCTCAAGAGAGTATTTTATCCCAGTGGACTAGGCAAGCAGGGCTGAGACCAGCATCTGAATCAGGGCTTGTTGCTATGGCTTGCCTTTAAAAACTATTCTGACCATGTACTCAGAGCACCATCATCACATTGTGTTCCACAACAAAAATATCTCCAAAATTTCAAAAGTAATATCTTTTTCATCAAGAAGAATGAGAACTGGTAAAAAGAATGCAGGAAAATTTTTCTGCCTGGCACTATTTTCATCCCACTTCCAGGAATTCATGATGGGAGCATTGTAATCTCTGCCCCCAATTTTATTCTGCAAACATATGAGTTAATGACTAGCCCCATGTCATCTTTTGAGTTTCATGGTTGAATGTGAATTTAAACCTAAGTCTCTTTGCTCCTATTTCAAACTCTATGAAATCACAACACCCTGATTTCATGGGCACCAATTCTGGAGAAAGCTTGAGGAATATTACTCATAACTTGTTTAGGCCTGTAACTTGTGGTTTCTTCCTCATTTCAGAAGTCTTGATGAAATAGAAAGGAGTTTTGAAACATCTGTGTGTGACAAAGAATGATACCACCAAAGGAAGATTCACTTCCATCCATCTCCAGAACAAGTTGCATTGCCTCACTGAAGGCAGGCTCAAAGGCCAAGTAGCTAAAAAGATGCTGTAGTAGTATTAATGTGCTCTATTAATTTTAATTAAGTTCATCACTCTCACAAGCAGATGCACACACAAACACAATACCTCCTTCCTATATATTTTAACAAAAACAGGAGAGCGAGAATGGAGGAAATAATAAGCATAATTACAAATAATTACATCTTGGAATGTCCACATAAAGTGCCAAATACCAGATGCTTATTAAAATTTGTCTAATTAGGCATAAGGAGGGCAAGCCATTCGGGCGTAGACTCAGGTCTCCTCAATGATCCCATTATGGAATCAGACTTTGTAAAACTTTATTAGCAATTTTTCAGGCAATAAATATTAGTAATTTGTTGATTTAGGTATCCAGGGCTGGTACGGTAGTTTGGGGGGAAAGAATAAAAAGATGGATAACTATTTTGTTCTTATCTTTTATGAGAATTAAGCCTGTTGACCTTTATCATACAAAAAAACCTGGAGGGTAAAGAGAGATGGCTGGAAAGAAAGTGGCACTGAGTCCTACTTCACCTCTCCATTTATAAGAATAGATTTTAACTTGTTAGTTTTGGGGTTGGATTCAGACTTGTCCTATGTAGAACAGATACACTGAAGTAATTGATAAAGGTGATCTGATTTCAGTGAGTCTGTTCTAAACATGATTTTGGATCTAGCCCTTGGTTGTATGCATTCAGGATATCATAAAGTGCAGCTTGCACTATAATAGTAAAGAAATCGCATGAAGAATAAATTATTGCCCAGCCTGCCTTTTGAGACCCAAAGCAGCAATCCAGTATCCATTCACCTGGATGTTAGCCCACTAAACTCAAAAGAATATATGTGTTGTGTACCGATTTCCTGTGATCCATCTTAATAAAGCAATTTGTTCAGCTTTGCTTTGACAAAGAATTAAGGTAAGGATACCCTGCTGTCAACAGCCACTCCACTGTTTCATATATTAAATATCTTCACAAGATCAGACCATCTTCATTCAGAATATTTCCTTCCTATCTTTATAACTCAAGACAGCAAATATATACACCTTCTTCCTTTGTTTCCCCACAAAAACAACCTTGTGAGGGGAGTTGGGCTGAGAAAGAGTGATTGGTCCAAGGTCACCCAGCTGGCTTTCATGACTAAAGGGGGACAAGAACTCACAATCTCCTGCTTTCTAGTTTGGTGCTTTAACCACTAGACCAGAGGTATCCAGCATTGGCAAATTTAAGATATGTAGACTCAGCCACCTACAGAATTTCTGGGAGTTAAAGAATTCTGAAAGTTAACATCTACACCTCTTTAACTTGGCAAGGTTGGATACCCCTGCACTAGACCAAAATATCCTCCTTTTTTAATTTCAAAGATTCACAATGTATCTATTTTTCTTTTATTCATTTAAGTTGTAAATTCATGCTCTTTATTATTTACATTCCAAGTGATATCTTCCATCCTAGGCTATAAAAAATTTTGTTTGTTTATTAATCATGTACCTTGCTGCAATGTAACTCTTGGCAGCTTTCACGGGATGTCTGTGAAGACTTTCACTCATCCAGGGTAATTGCATCGCAACAAAGTTTAAAAAACAGGCATCTGGACTGGATTTTCTCAAGTCAAAGACTTTTCACCTTTAATCCAAAAGGCTTTCTCAATTCTGAATTGAACTGGTAAGAGAGCTGGTATATACTTCTCCAGCTGCACACCCGATCTGCTGATGGAATTTAGGGAGCACAGCATTCAAATCAACCCGATGAAAGGCCCCTGCTATAGTATAGATGGCCTCAGGATACATGCTCTGTTAATTGGTTATAGTGTCATACAGTTGTCCAAGTGCCAAGACAGCATACGAATCCGGTGGTATATGTACAGCTCTGAGCATGACAACAGTAGACTCTTGCAGAAGATATATGGGCCTGCGTTTCATGGTCATACACTCCAAGTCCGAGGAGCAATGACCTGCTTCAGTCTTAGTGTTATAACCAGCTATTGTTGATATAAATGCGAGTCCCCCTCCTTTACTCTTACCGGAGTCCTTTGTCCTGTCATGCCGATATGCTGCATAGCCAGCTAGCTCAATCGCAGTTCCCGGAATAATTGAGTTAAACCAGGTTTCAGTAATTAACAGAACGCAGCTGTCTCTGACAGTCTTATTCGTTGCAAGCTGTAGTGTCAACTCATCCAATTTGATGGCGAGAGACCTGGCATTAGTAAGAAAAATACTAGGGAGCTAACACGCTGGCCCTGCAGCCTCACTTTTGCTTTCTCTCCCTGCACCGTTTCTGCCTTCTGCCTGCAGGGACAGCCCGGGGCCCTAGCTATGTCCGTCGGTATCTTGTGGAAACGAAGAAACTCACCTGTTGTAACACGCTGTTCATTCCTTAATCCAATTCGTAAAAGATCTTGTCGGCTGTAGTAGTTATTTGCCCAGCAGAATGTTATTTTGTAGACTAACCCAACACACACACATCCATACAAGGACTGGAAAGGAAAGCAATGAGCCACTGTGTATAAAACGCGCCACCTATCATTACTCCATTGTTCCCACCTATCATTACTCATTTCTTTTCATATATGGAGAGCAAGAGGGAGATTTCCTTTTTTACAAACATAACATTTTTCATTGAAAATTTTACAAAAAGCATAAAAACTAATACAAACAATAAAAAGTGCAAGCAGAAAACAAGAAAAATAAAAAGGCAAAAATACAGAAGGGAAGAATAAAAAGAAATAGAAAACAGAAGGTTCTTATTTCCTTTGCAGCAAATATAAGTACCATAACAAAGTTATCTCTTACTCTGTGATTACAAAAGATTACAAAGGTACTCTATGATTAGAATTTCTGCATCCAGTTCTTTTTCTAATAATCAAAAATATTTTTTTAAAATTTTTTGCACAAGTTACAACGTTGTCACCAATCATTCCTCCATTGGTAGTTATTGTCAAACTTTTCCACTTTTGACCATATAGTAGTTGTCATGTACAAAAGTAAATTTTCATGACTTTTTTCTAGCTGTAGAGAGGAGGAGATTTCCATCTGTTTCTGTAAATTTTGTATGAAAACTTTTCTTTTATGCTTTTTTGAGAAGCAGCTTTTTTTCTACACTAAAGGTGGAGTATTGGTGGTTCTTGAAAATATTGCTAAATTACAGCTGCATTTTTCTCTGGCTATGATAACCAGTGATGGGGGATGCAAAGATCAGAGTAGTGCTTCTTCTGGAGAGCAACCTGTGGCCCATATCTAATTTATTGACCCTGAGTATATATGTATGTGTCTAATATAGGGCAAAAGTCAGTGGGATGACACTAAATAGGTCATGAAAAAGAACTGCAGCTTTAACTCTCATTCTGTATTGTAATGCTGATAAAAATAGTCCCTGCTTTGAAAGGAAGCTTTTGTTTGTCTTGACTGAAATCCATGTAAATTGTAATTCTGGTAAATTCTTGCCAGTAAGAACCTCCCCAGCCTAAGTAAGAGGAATAATAGATACTGATCTACGGTCTCGCTCGTCTCTCTACTTCTTTATCGACACATACTATCTTTAATCTAGGATAGGATAGGAGATTGGTATGCAGGTCAGCTAAGAATCCTGTTGGGACCTGGATAGTCATCAGCAAATTCCAGAATTGTAGGATTGACTGGAAGTTACAAAGCAGAGGAAAGCAATGAGAGATCCTTTCTGTTTTATCAGAAAGAAATTGTACAAATGTGTTAATCAAGTCACTAGGTGTCAACATCTTTTTGGAGCCACATGGATTGATGGAAGTAACATTGCCTTTGTCTTCTTTCTTCTTTAGTTTGCCTACTAATGATCAAAATCACAAAACTTCTGAAGATGTGAAAGATACCGAATTAGCATCCCGAGGAGACCAAAGTCCCTTCCTGAACAAATTTGTTGGTGAAACAGAATCCTCTTTGAAGAAAGGAGGCTCTCGATATGCTTGGAGAGGAAAATATAGATCATCAAAGGGCCTCGGAGAATACAGAAGTGGGAGTCTGGATCTTGATGCCAAAGACCAGATATTTTCTTCCCACCCTGCTTACGGTGATGAGCTAGTCATTGGCTCCAAAGACACAATTACACCTTATGCCTGCTTTTATGCCCCAGCAGCAAAGAAGGTTAAAGAAGGTTGGCTGGATAAACTCTCTCCTCAAGGGTATGTACCGAAGAAGAGTCGATAATAAGATTTAAGAGCATATGAAAGTAACTATTTGTCTTAGTGGTTTTCCTTTTGCTCATTAAAGGCCCACTTCATGACAAATTAATTCAAAGATGTCAAAAAAGAGAAGAGGGAAGCCAAGATGCATCTTAAAAGGGGCACAGTTTTGATCATGTGGTTCTGGCAACACCTTCCTGCACATCCCTAAGTTTATGATGTTGTAATCCTTTATGTAAAATTGATGAACAAGAGGAACTCTTTTATTGTGGTATTTGGTAGATTTTGTTGACTAAAGAGGACAGGATACGGGTCTAGCAGAGCTCTTTTTTTCATGTAGCCTTTTACTTTCTTCACATGCAGGAAGCACGTGTTTCAGAAACGCTGGGTGAAATTTGATGGCGAAAGCATGTCTTATTATAATAATGACAAGGTAGGTCATTATTTATGGTAAGTCATATTTGTTGTTCAGTTGCGCAGTCGTGTCCAACTCTTTGCGACCCCATGGACTGCATTACGCCAGGCCCCCCTGTTTTGCATTGCCTCCTGGAGTCTTCCCAAGCTCACGCCCATCACCCTGACTATGCTATCTATCCATCTCATCCTCTGCCGTCCCCTCCTCCTCTTCCCTTCAATCCTTCCCAGCATCACAGT
>JANHZU010005042.1:38216-50566 GCA_032468055.1 Acrochordus granulatus | reverse complement strand
GATGGGATTAATCCTTGTAATATTTGCAGGAAGCAAAGTTCAGCAAAGTTCAGCTGACTAAGGTTGGATAGGATTATCCCCACACTGCCTTGTGCTGGGATGGATACAGGTTACAGGTTGCATCAAGATTTTCTCAAAGGTGCTTGAATAAAAAAAATTGCTTTGAAAAATAGAAATCCTGATGTTATTCAGATCCACTTCCATTCTTAAGTGAAATGTAACACTTCTTGACTTCTGTTCTTAAGTGAAATGCAATACTTCTTGGAAGATGAAAAGTAAAAAGAAACTAGACATATTTTAAAGGAACAAAGCTGAAGATACTTTTAGGTGACATGAGGACTTTTAAAAGGCAAAATAATTTAAACTGAATGGTTTATCTGTGAGTTGGAGGAGAAGAATCCAACAGATAAAGTCCCACCTTTGGGCAGTATAATCACCCGCTGGTGAGAATCATCAAGTGGGATTATATTCTGGTGCTAATTCCCACTCTTGGTTGAAGATGATTACAGGATTGTGCTTAGTTCATTTAAAATAGGCATTATCATTTGCCTGTTATTATGCTTCCTATTAACTAGAAATAGAAACTGAACAAAGAAAATAAACTGATGAGATCTCTACCAAGTGGATCAAGCTTTTTCATCCTTGGTTATGAAAGTCTTGGCATTGTGTTATCATTTGATAATATCTACCAGTCAAGCTGTTTTTAAAAGGTGATAAAAAGACCAGACATTCTGTGGTCTTTGAAGCCCATCATTCTTAGGAAGGGTATCAATAGGAGCCTGTCTAAAGGAGATCTTTAGCTTAACTTCACTTTGAGTTGGATTTAATTTGTGTCCATGACTTGAACTATTGCTGGGTTGATGGTGCTTCCTTTGATTTGACCTTGCAACCATCTATGCTATCTCTAGCTCCCCTTTTGCTTCCACTTTGAATTTTTCTTGGCAGAAAGCAGATTCTCAGAGTGATCTGTTAAGGGCTAACATAAATAGCATGGATTCATCTCCCACATATCCATTTTAAGATGTAGGATAGAACTATGTTGTTTCTTAAAAACTTACTGACCCTAAAAGTTGTTTTTTATACCAAGTCACATCCTAGATGAGCATGATATACATGTAAAGAAAATCTGAGGATGTCTTTTGTGTTCTCTGTCTGTGTTTGTATGTGTGTGCTGTGCATATAAAGGAAAGCTGTCCTTGGATTATTTTCAGACATTTATTTTGCTTTGAGAAACAGAGCAATTTCCCAATGGAAATATAGAATGAAAAAATAAAGAGACCATATTTTCATTGCTGAGCTGAGCTATCAAGAGATGCTTTTAGCATTTCCAAAAATGACCTGTAAACAGAATCCAGTATCCTTTGTGCTTTTGGATTTCCCCAACATACAATATTGTCCATTTGAATGCTTGCCTCTCCAAACCATATACCTCCATAAGACAAGAATAAAAGTAAAAGGAAGATGGATAAGGGGTCACTCAGGAAAAGGGTGTCAGTGAAGGAATGGAGTACATTGTAATAGTGTACAACAGGAATGCAAAATCTGAGATTTCAGGACTGCATGTGCTTCTTATAAACCTTGAGTGCAGTCCCCCAAATTCCTTGCAAAGTTGCTACCAAATATTTAACATGTTAGAATTCAAAGGAATAATAATTGTATTACATTTCATTACATCAGTGTTATTTTAAATTAAAATTAATTCCATTTTATTCTTTGTTTTTGTCACATATTTGGTTTTATCCCACCTATTTTTTGAAGTGGAACTTCAACCTAAAAGCCAAATGAGACTCTTGCCAGAAAAAGATATCTGTCAAAGATATCTGTCTCTGATTTATCAATCCCAATCTGCTGTTCTCCCAGAATTCGTGGTCCAAATTTATAATCATGCAAAGCTTAATTTCCATCAAATATGGCACAGTTAACAAATCATTATGATGGCCAACTCACAACTTTCTGGATAACAATCACTTGCACCAGATCTTTCTGTTTTATGAACCTTTTCTGATTTAGTCCAGCCAATAGCCATTCGTATGTTAATTAATTAATTAATTAAATTCCTATACTGCTGAAATCCAAAGACTCTCAGTGGCTAATAGTTCAGTGCCTGATTGCTGAAGCCACTGGGACACTTATGGAAATTGTCTCCCAAATATACAGATTAATAGACATTCTCCTTTGCTTCAAGACCATCAAATCATATATTAATTTGCCCACATCTCTCTTGTCTGCATCTCTTCTATCCTTGCCAACCAGAAATTATATATGATCACCTCAGCCCTTCCAATTTGTTCATATCATCTCATGCTTCACTTATCAGGCATAATCTGAAACATTACCATTTCTCTAAAGTGATTCAAATAAGGAAATCCAAAGGGCCAATTAAATGTGCTTTTAAAAGCAAGCAGGCTACTTTTATTGTTCCAGTCATCAAGAAAGACAAACAAGCATTCCTTCAAAAAGGTATGAGATCCATCAGTGGTCAAGGAGTTTTCTTAAAGTCTTAAAACCTTATGAAGTAATTTAAAACAAATGCACTTCAAGTGGGACAAGCACTTACCTTCTTAAAAGGTTAAGTATTTAATGTAAATTACATTTTAAATTTTATATGATTACATAAAGCTCTTAAATAATTTTTTATGTCATTATTGCTTAAAAAAAGAAGAAAAAATCCTCCTGGAAAAGGTTATTCCTGCTTCCAAACCGGTATTATTAAACTTTACAGATAATTATTGTGTATTGGTATAAATGCCTTCATGAAAATATTCCAAAACCAAAGTAGAAAAGGAAAATATTGCAGCCAATTCTGAATATTATAGATAGCAGTAAAGAGGAGTAGAAGAGCTAATAGTAGACAAACAGTAGCATCTGTATGATAATGGAATAATATCTGTCATTACCATCAAAACCTCTTAATGGTACTGGTACTCGTGACCATAAAGCAACTAATAGTTGGGTGTTTACTTTGGGGATAGTTCTTACTCAGTAATTATAATTAAGTCTCTGACTACATCAGCCACAGTTTTTTCTATATAACTGTTCTCTTCAGTTGGTCAGTTTATCTTGTATCACTGTGAGAAGATTGCTTAGCTTGTTTCAGCTGCTTGTCTTGAGCACTTCATCAAATAAGATTTGAGACTATCCAATTGTGAAAGTTAGGTACAACCATAGTATAACATTTGTCTTGTTGCACTGTGATACACCAACAAAAAGTCTGAATTTCTGATTCAGTATGTTGATTTCTCGACATTGCTTGCAAAGAATTCTTAAAATCTTGTACAACTATAGAGCCATTCTGTTTGTAGCTGAATGACACTGTGCTGATATAGTAATTTCATTAATTTTAAGGTATATCTAAAACTGTTCAAATTGTGGCCCATTATTCTTCAATAATAGTCCAAGAACATTAGTTCTTGCAATGGATTCCTTTAATGCATCTATGGTATGTCTGGCTGTTGTCAAAGTCACTGGAACCTCCTTGGCTACTTTGAGCAGATATAGTCTACAATAAGAAGCCCGTGTCCATAAATTATGCTGTAAAGTCTATATGAATTCTTTGCCATGACCTTTGCCAAGGGTGTAGCTTGGGGCCTTTTTTGAGCCTATTGGCAACTTGAGCAACTCATTACAAGCTAATATATTGATTTGTTCCCAGCCACCAAAACAAATCTATTAGCTTGTGCCTTCATCTTTACAACTGCAAGATATCCCATATGTAGCTCCTTCAATATTTGAATTCTCAGCTGGCCAGTATAATCTCTCTCAGTCCCCACATAATATAAATGCTATGAAAGTTATTTATAGTGAAAACTCCGTAAATTAAGATTTTTGCACTGTATTACAGCCATTCTGGATTTCTGTGTAGACTGAGGCAGTATTGGGTCTCTCCTAATTTCTCTTTGAACCATCTCAGTAGATGGGAAAACCTTATCATTTGTGAGAGAAAATATGTCAAAGGAATCCCCACGTCATGGGGATTTTTCACACTTACTCTATAAATATGACAGTCTATTGCATTTGCATGATTGGAGGTCTTTTTGAAAGTGATTTTCTATCCATGTCTTCCAAAGAACAATGCCTAGCACTGCCTTTAAATGAAGCCTCTTTTAATGGAATGAAGAGTGACAATAGAAGCGGATAATCAGTGCTGAGAATAGGTATAATGGGATTTTTTTGAGCCTGGAATAAGAAGGGATGTTTGTAAAACATTGCAGTACAAGCAGAATAAGACAAGCACTTCATTTATATTTCACAGATGGCTAAGCTCCCTCATATATCAAGAGAGACAGAAAGAGGATCAAAAACATCAGGGAGAACCTGATTTAGCAAGATTGCTGAGAAAATGGAAGCTAAAGAACAAACATGTCCACTGCCAAGATTCAGTAATGTAACCTCTTTTTGCAATAAACCTGGTTAATAATAATTTGTAAGAAGCTGTATATCTTGCTTACTATTCAGAGGTTTAACATTAAAGTCCATTATGTATAAATACTAACTGAAACATTTAATTTCTCAACCAGGCTCACTGCTTCTGCTCTATTTGTGCATAAATCTTCTCTGCAGTTGTGAAAGAGCAAGATTTAAAGCTATAAGGAATTCACTGACATCTTTCATGAAATGTGGCATAAGTATATTGATTGTGAGGCATCAGAAACCCATTTGATTGAAAAGCACAGGTTATAACATACGAGAACTGTGTTTGATACCACTATTTTCTTTGCTTTGGTGAAAACTTGTAGTCAAAAGACATAGCATAGTAGCTAAACTTGGCAGAAATCTGTTATAACAATTAAGTCCTAAAAAGGATCTAGCTTTGATACATCTTGTGGCTCTGAGGCATTATCTGTTTGAATTTTCTCTGCACCCTTGTATAGGACTTGCCCATCAATGGGATAATCACAATATGTAATATTAAATTTATAAAACTCATACTTTTTTGCATTTGAAGGCCATAGTCTGTCAATCTACTAGGTTGAAGTTTTGCTGATGTACCTATTTATTTTTTCCGGTAGCAATCATATCACCAGGCAATTGGACTACCTTGTAGCATTTAGTTCATGTCTGTCTGCTAAAGCACTGGTGGAGATGCCTCTCCAAAAGCAAACTTTTAATAGCATTATAATCCTTTGTGAATATTTATGTTGAGATGCATCTTTGAATCTTCCTCCATTGCTGTCTGTCAATAAGCATCTACTAAGTTTATTCTATTAAATGTTGTCCTCCAACGAGGCTAAATTTAGCCTATAATAGTGGATTTTTGGTATTCTAAAATCACCATAAATTCTAACATTTCTATTGGAATTAGAAACTACAATCAGCTTTGGACAATTCTCTCAGCTTTTATCTGATCCATTTCAGTTACCACCTTTTTTGCATATGACATATGGAATTAGATGTGCTTTGTGGGGTTTTCCTGTAATACAATGTACCTTTGGTGAGTTTGAATATGCTCATGCCATCTATGAAGATAGCATTACATCATGCAGTATCTTTTCCTGCTTACTCTTAGGTGGTCTCCATGACAGGTAACACAGTATGAAAGCTGTTCATGAGATTCTAACCCAGCAACAGCTTCCTTAGACAATCATGTCCCCATTGCTGGCCTACCTGCATTCACAATATATAATGGAGTCTAGAATTGTGGTCACAAGTTGTTGTGGTTGTACGTCAAGGTACCATGTGACAGACTTGTTTTAGGACAGTTTTTACAACAGTCATAAAGGAAGTCACTATGGCCATTAAAGAATCACATGGTTGTTAAATGAACCACATGGTCATTAGCAAATCCAGCATACCCAATGGGTGTTTTTTGTGGTCACATGACAGCAGAATGCTGAAATCAATCATAAATAAGAACTGGCTACCAAACACCTGAAATGTAATCACATGACCCCGGTGTGTATGTGTTTGCAATCATAACTTTGAAGTCAGGTCATAGTAGCTTTTTTGAAATCTATTGTAGCCTGTAACTTCAATATTTTTTGTTGGTTATTGTGTTTATAAGTATTATTCTTTTCTCCATTTAGAGTTCTTGGTGTTCTCTGAGTTTGGCTGTTTGCTTGAAGGCATTTCATTACTCAACTAAGTAAAATTGTTAGTGTGAGTGAGTGTGGGGTTCACTCCATTTATATACAACTTGCCCTGCCAGTTTTGTGTATGTGTGTGTGGGGTTCTCATTGATATTCTGCTTTATTGTCTGTCTGGTACAGCTCAGGTCAAACCTCATTGGAGATTACAATTAAAAAATAATAAAAATTATGCAAACTACAACAATATAAAAAATAGTGTGAAAAAGTAATTTCCCCCTTCATCTTAACAAGTGCACACAATTTAAATAAATTTATTACTTTCTTTTAAATTACAATTTATATATCTTGTCTCTTAATTATAAACAACATCCAAAATCCTTGTAATTCATTCCTTATTAGCAAAAGTCCAGTAAAGATTGTCAGACTGTTATATTTAATATATAAATTATCTATCTTAATCTTGATAGAATAAGCTAACCTTGTATTCCTTCCCTATACTTTTAGCAGTCTTAATTTTTACCTGTTCAAATAGAGTCCTGCAGCTTGATTTCTTGTCATCTATTTATTAATCCTTTCCCCCAAAATCTTTCAGAACATTAGCAAGTCTGTTTTACATATCCGATCAGAGGAATACATCCTTTTTTGGGACTTCTCAAAAAACCATAGCCCTAATCCTAACCTTAACTTTAAGAGAACGTTTTGTATGTCCAGTAAAAAAATCCTATCTTTTTTCTTGTTTAATAGTTATATCTCTCTGTTAGGCATTAAAGTATCATCTTATTTCATTTGAAAGTCCAAGATATCATTTTCAGAATTTTCCTCATCACTTGCCATTTGCATCAGATTAATTTCAAACATATCCAGAGTGTCTTGTTCATTTTCCATTGCATCCTTAACTGTTCATCTATCCATCATTTCTCAGTTTGAAAAAGCATTGTCAAGAATTGTCATGAATTTTCATATGTTTGTTAGTTTTCCATCAAACAGCTCACCTTTAAGAAATGTCCTTTCATTCTCTTGCTATCCTTTTCTTCCCTCTAGTGTTCACCTTTTGAATTCCCTTATCTTGTTTTGACTGAAGAAAAAGAAACAATGATATTTTCTCACTGAAGGAATTCTTCCAAAAGTTAGAAATTGTAATTCCAAGTCCATCTGAGTCTTTAATCCATCGTTGAATTTTCTAAAACCCATATTCTAAGTACCCTTTTGCAATTTAATACAAAAAATAATAATTTTTCCAATGTTTTTAGAATTGTATTTAAAAATTATTTCCAAAGGGTCTTAATCCCTCTGGAACAATAACAACAACAAAAGCAAATCCAAAGTGATTAAGAATTGCCACTGGATCAAGGTTAATGTCCTTAAAAATGCTGAGTTGACCACTGTAAGTGAAGATGGTTCCTTCCTTGATTCCTAGATATGCAACCTATAAACAAACCACAAAATTGTGAATTTTGTGGCTGAGTCACAAGGAGCAACTCTGCATGGTCATGTAGGCTATCACAAGATCTTCCTTACTCTGGGAAGATCTAGGTGGTCCAGATCCTGCATCTAACAGCTATCTCTGTTTTAATGTGATTCCATTCCCACCCCCAAAAAAGACGTCTAGTTTGTCCTGGCTCTCAACTGGAAGTCCAGTTTCTAATTGTATTTCTGATGGTTTTAATGTAGTATGTTTCAAATGCTACTCAAACTCATCCTGTGATATAACTGTATAGCAAAAATAGCATCCAATTGAATTTACATGGGCTTGCTATTTACTTCTCATTTACTTGCCATTTACTTCTCTTATTGCTCATCTGCAATATCATCTACAGGGTTTCAGGCCAGCTGTCACATTTCATTTTCATTATCACATTCTTCCTTTATAGCACACATAACTGCACTCCTTTTACATTAATTGATCGATTGCTTATCATTAGTAAATGCTTTGCTGTTCTTTAAGTGAAAGACTTTGTGCCAATGTACTGCATTTTCTGCAGGTTTCTTCCTGAAATCTACGTGGAACTGGTATGTGCAAACCTTGATCTGTTGCTATCTGTATGTAATTTTTGCAAGTTAATTCACATTTGCTTTTTGTCCTGACCGCAGGTCTTTTATATCTTTAATAATAACTTCCATGGACATAGTGATTTTAAATACTTTCTAATTAAAATGACCTCTATAAAGTCTTTCTTTCTCCAATGTTTTCTTTCAGAGTTCCACAGGCTAGCCAGTTTCTCAATATATCATTTAACTCTTCACCAAATTTACAATAGTGAGACAATCTTTTAAGTTAGCTGTATATGTTGCAATGGACTTCACCTCTTTTTGTTTGTGCTTATGAACTCTGAAAAACTCTGCCAATGGTTTTGGCACCTAAAGTTCCTGCATAGGTTTTACTAGTTTTGCAAAGCTGAACTGTTGGATTTTTATAGTAAGAAATAGAAGGAAATTTTGATTATTAATTAGAATCACAGAATTGTAGACTTGGAAGAGAATCATAGAATTGTAATCTTGGAAGAAACTAACATCCTGCAATGAATAGGAAAACCATCCATGAGAGATGATGTTTAGCATCTTTTTAAAAACGTCTTGAATGGAGAACTCACAACTTCCATAGGTAGACTGTTGTACAGGTATTAATATTAAGATATTTTTCTGTATAGTTACATTAAATCTAAATAGTTGCAATTTACATCTGTTATTTCTGATCTGTGCTCATGTGGCCGTAGAAAATAGTTAACCATGCAGCTCTATAAAGTCATATCTTCTTCAGGAACATTCCAGGTTCCTTCAGCTCATGGACCATGTTGTCAAGTTGCTGTATCATCTGTACTGCCTGCCTCTGAACTCTCTCTAGTCTGTCAACATCTCTGTAGAAATATTGTGCCCAGAATTATACAGTATTCCATATGTGGTCTTCTTTTTGCCAAGTGGAATGGAATAATGACTTCACATATCTTTGTTACACTTTTCCTTTGATGCAGAGCAGAACTCTTTTAGCTTTTCTAGCAGCTATCTCATCTCACACTGCTGACTTAGCTTCTTGTCACTGACCATACCCAAATCCTTTTAAAATATTGTCTTTTTCCTGTGGAATCTCTGGGGAGGCCAAAGACATTGCTGCAAATTAATATGATGGCAAAGATTAATGCTTTGCAGCATGTCAGTCAGTTTCCTATTTTGTGTTTTCTAATAAAATAATAACTTAAGATCCAGTTTGAAGGACAGCATAAAGAAACAAAGGACAACAAATAAAGAAGGAAATCTAGGTAATTGTCTGGGGATATTGAAAAAAGTCTAGATGGTGGCCAAATCACGACTGAAAATTCATCTGTTTTTTATGTGTGTCGTACATGAAACACACAACTTCAATCTCCCTATAGTGGCAGCCATCTTGACTTTTTTAAGCATAAACTGCAGACAATCCCGCCACTGGCCCAGATTCAGATACTTTATTGGCCAAGCATGATTAGACACGCAAGGAATTTGACTCTGATACAGCAGCTCTCAATATACTTGCAAGACAACAGTAAATAGAATAATAACATAATCATAAATGAAGTTAGAGTAAAGTGTGCATTCAAAGTATGCAGCCAGTGGAAAGGGAATATTATAAAATGTAGAATTAGAACCATGATCTGTTGATAAGTATGTAAATACATTAGACAGAGCTTCTGGGTTAATTTTGAATTATTTTCATTTTGTATCATGACATATAGCACAGGGAAAAAAACTGTCCTGTGTGTGCTTATTTTGGTATAGATATCCTATAAGGCCATCCAAAGGGAAGAGGTTCAAACAAGTTGTGACCAGCATGAGAGGAGTCTGCAGATAAATTCTCCACCTTTTTTTTTGGATCCTTTTGATATACAGGTCCTCCATGGAGGGCAGGCTACCTGCAGTTATTCTTTCTGCAGTCTTGACTGTTCCTTGGAGTCTGTACCTGTCCTGCGTGGTTGCTGAACCAAATCAGACAGGAAGAGATGTACAAAGGACAAACTCAGTGATTCCTTTATAAAACTGTATCAGCAGCTCTTGAGGCAGGTTGAACTTCTTGAGCTGATGCAGGAAGTATATCCTCTGATGTGCCTCTCTGATGTGCCTCCTTAATAAAGGTGCTAATGTTAGCCATCCATTTCAAGTCTTGAGAGATTATAGAACCCAGGAACTGGAAGGACTGTACTGCTGATACCATGTTGTTGAATATGGTAAGAGGGAGTGAAATAGGTTGACTCTTCCTAAAATCCACTGTCATCTCCACAATTTTGAGCATATTCAGTTCTAAATTGTTTCAACTGCACCACAGTACCAGCTGTTCAATTTCCCATCTATATGCAAACTCATCACCATTTCTAATGAGTCCAATGACTATTGTGTAATCTTCAAATTTCAGAATTTTGACAGAGGGGTCACTAGAGGTACAATCATTGGTGGGAAGGGAAAAGAGTAGTAGAGAGAGCACAGAACCCTGAGGAGCTCCAGTACTGATTGTCAGAGTACTGGATGCAATTTTCCCTAGACTCAGCTGTTGCTTCCTATCTGTCAGAAAGCTGGTTATTCACTTATAAGTATGGACAGGCACAGTAAGATGGATCAGTTTGTAATGAAGAATGTCTGGGATAATGGTGTTAAATGCTGAACATAGGTTTTTGGGAGTCAAGATGTTATAGGATATAATGCAGTATCAATGATAGGCAAACTGTAGAGGGTTCAACAGAGGATCTGTGATGGCTTTCAGATGGGCCAGTACCAGTCTCTAAGAGATCTTCATGACTACAGATGTTAAAACGATGGGTCTGTAAACATTTAGCCCACTGATGAAGATTTCTTAAGGACAAGGATGATGGTAGAATGTTTAAAGCAAGAAGGGATGTAGCACAGTGATCTACTGATCCCTCAAGAAGGGATGTATCCAGTGATTTATTGAAAATTTGTGTGAAGATAGAAGCCACTTGTACTGCACAGGTTTTCATGCAGGAAGGGATCATGTTGTCTGGGCCAGGTGCTTTCCTGTTTTTTTGTTTTTGAAGGAGACTTCATACATCTTTTTCCAGAATCACAAAAAGTGGGGAGCCCAGAAGAGGGTGAGGGCCCAGGAGGAGATGAGAACTCAGGAGGAGGGATGGATATGGTTGTAGAGGAAAAATCTGTTGTTAATGTGATTGAGGTGGGTTGTTAGCAGTAGGTAATGATGATTGTTTCTCAAACCTGCAGCAGAGCACATTCAGGTTATTGGTCAGTTGATGCCTTTCCTCAGTACAGGGTGATGACTCTTGTAGCCAATGATATTCAGTAGGCTTCTTCACACAGAAGCCTACAATTTCTGCAAGGATGACTGTTCCTGTCTCCATGGTCTTCTGCCATCATTTATTAGGATGAGTACTTCCCTTGAAATAACACTAAACTGGTCCAGCTGAATTGTACTGGAGGTCATGTTAAAAACAGGACAACTAGTGACATGCAGCATTCCTCTTTCTCTCTTTAGGTTAGATATTTGATTCCAACTTTCTACCAACAGAAAATAATTGTACCAGTGTTAAAAGAAATACTTGCTATGGGAAGTAATTATGTCTTATAAAATGCTAATATACTTACTCTGTACAAAAATTCTGAGCTCGTGATTTGTATGTTTTGTTAAATTTCAGTTTGTTATTTATTTGCTCTGGCTATGTTCCTTTTAAAATTCTTATTACGCGACAAACTTAGGTCTTGGAGATACAGTACCAGATGGGTGTGGAATCAAAAGACTTACATCCAAGGCAGATCCTTCATACATCAGCCTCTGAAAAGGCCACCTTGAAATGAATTTCATTTTCAGAATAAGAAGGTGATAATCTAAAAATGAAAGTGCCTCCAAACAGACTATGTCAACATTAGAGTAACCAATGTCAATGTTGCCTGACAATGATGCTTCTGAAGTTAAAGAAGCATCAAATTGGCTTCAGGAACAGGGAACTATTCCAAACCAAAAGAGTTTCAATAAAAATATGGAAGTTGTTCTAATCTTTGTAATCAGTTCCTATTCTATTAAACTCAAAGGTCTAAGTCATCTTTTTAGATATTGAGAGATATCTAAAAAATAACAATAGTACCCATGAGTTTCTAGCTACATCATTTAAAACATAGCATTCTGATTATGTGCTTATATATTGTCTTTTCCATAGGAAAATCACCCCCAATTTAAACGATTCTAGAATTAGCCAGTATTAGGACTTATTCCATTAAGCTCATCTTCTGTGCTGTACATATTACTAAACCTAATAATGATGTTCTGTACAATTAAATCAAGTTTAGTTTAGTCCTATTGAATGGGGCATCACTATATTGTACCTGTTCACA
>JANHZU010005042.1:6085-16365 GCA_032468055.1 Acrochordus granulatus | reverse complement strand
AAAGTCTTCCTTTCAGCTTTTATATATCCCGCTTATGCAGAAATCAAAAGGGGAAGAAAAACGTTTAAGATGTAGGAGAATTTCAGCAAAAAGGTTCAGAGAGAAGAGGGGAACCACACTGAGACTGGATGCTGAGCACTCCAGGCATGGCAGGTCAGAGACAGGGAAATGGATCAATGGGGGGCGGGGGGGGGGAGAAGAATGCTGGGCCAAGTACTGCTATGAAATATGCTTGCCAGCCCATTTCTTACACTCAGTACAGAAAGAAACAGGTTGTCATTTGATCCTGTCCCTCTGTTTTACTGTTTCTGACCTGCTGGGCCTAGACTAGTGATGGCGAACCTTTCAGGGACCAAGTGCCCAAACTGGAACCTCTGATTGTGAGCACCTCAGTGCATGAGGTTTTCGCAAGACAAGCAAAAAATTTAATAAGATTTAAGTCGGTTAACGAGTGGCAACTCGCAAGATGAGCACCACACGATGAGCTTGGACGGGAAATCTCGCAACGGAGCTGACGGTTCTTCTCTCTCACATAAAAAGCATAAATTAAGTGAAAGATGTTCAAGAGAAAGAACTCATGAGACTCAGACTCCAGATTCTCCTTCTGGGTAATCCTCCTCCCCCTCCTCTCCTTTTTCTCATCTTCCTTGCACCAGCAACGACTCTTCTTGTGAACGCATGCACACAAAAACACACACGCACACAAAACACACACACATACCCTCATCGCCCGGAACCATCCAGCCCATCCCCCTCTTCTCCCCTCATAGCATGGAGGCAGGTTAAGACGAAAAACTTTTCCAAACCGCCTAGGAAAGACCCCCGGAAAATCGTTACTGCCTTAAGGGTGGTGGCAGCAGATCCTCCCATCCAGCAGGGGGTGCTGGACAGCAGTCGACCTAGCAGCAGCCAATGGTCAGAATCTACCTTGAAGCAGATCTGTAAATGCTGGTTAATTTGTTCTATTTCTGCTTTATGCTCTGCTCCCCTCCAGCTATGCCACGCTGTGAGTATGCTCCCCTCCAACCTAGCTCCTCTCCAACCCCACCACAGGAATCACCTTTACCACAGACCCAACAGGCTGCTGTCCATGCTGCACCCTCACACCACACGTGAGCCGCTTACCTTACCCCAGACAGAGGAGGGAGGAAGCACTCCCATTGGGCTGCTGGGCAGAGGGGCAGGAGATGTGAGAAATGTCCTCAGGCACATGTGGAGAGGGGGAGGGGAGCAGCCCGGCCCAGCATCCCTCTGGCTTTCTTCTAACAAACTCTGTGCTGGGGCGATAGTGCATGTGCCCACAGAGAGGGCTCTGACTGCCCCTCTGGCAAGCATGCCATAGGTTCACCACCACTGACCTAGACTATTCTGCATCCAATCTAGATGTGGTTCTTCTCTCTGAATCTGTTTGCTGAAACCCTCCCCCATCTTTATCTTTTTTTCTTTTACTTTTGATTTTCTTCTAAGTGAGTGATATAAAAGTTGAGAGGAAGACTTCTCCTCCATAGTAAAATGATGATGTAAGAAATCAGTTAGCTAATACTACGCAATGCCTATCTTTTGGAAGTGTCCATGGATGGCCTTTTTCTCTAAAGCAACTGAATATAAGTGATCTCTACAATCTGATCAATACTTTCACTTTCATTCGGACCTTCAGCTCACTTATTTCAGCCAATGTTGCATTGACCAATAAATTGCATTGATTCTTTTAATTCTGTTTAGTTGCCTGAAAAAGACTACAAGTTTTCAGGTAGCTGGCTCATACTGGCCTGATGCTTTTCCCTTCCTTAACCATTAAACCTACTGGAGAATACTGAGCCCTTGCTTTATTAAGGTCCTTAATCACATAGGGAGGCATAATTCACATTCAAGCCCACATAGCAGTTAGACTATGCGTGCTTCAAAAATGATTTAAAAACAAGAAAGTTACAACATTCCCTTTAATAAAATGACTCCTTAAAGAAGCCACAACTTTTTAAAAGTTTATATGTAAGCCCAAAAAGGACAAGTTGAATTAATAATGAAGAGGGTTTGTGTGCACATGATGTCCAAAGCACTTCTTCCAGATCATTTCTGAAATATATCAAGCCCTAAGGCTTCTACCTTCACTACAGATCTTCAGTTAAATGCACAGAAATCAGGAGAAAAGGGAGCAAATTTACATTTCTGTCCTCATTTCTGGTTTTGGTATTGAATAGCTCAACAGGACTACTATGTTACATATACTCAGGAACAGCATATCAGTAGTAGTAATAGTATGGCAATTTTGCTTAGTGTGTACCAATGTGTATTAAGCATATTACAGAACAGTGAATCAGTAAGATTGAATATAAACCAATATAAACAATAAAGCAGTTGGTACTGCAGATAGACTTGGGTAGCTTCAAAATGAGATTATACAAAATACATGAAGATTGAGGCTATTGTTGTCTCTCTTCATAGGAGTACTTTATCACCTCCACTATGTTTTAATTAACCTTAGATTGAACCCTATCCTCTGCTTTACAAAAGGATCCCTTTGAAAAAGGTGATCCCCATTCCCCACTGAATCGCCTGCAAAGAATAAGGATTTCCTTGAAAAGCCATGGAGCCAGAAGGGTTTACCTTTTCTTTTAAGACATGATAAAGGGGAAGACTGTCTATTAAAAAAAATCAAAACTTTTGAATACTTGCTTGCAGGGGCAGTTGCTTCTTCCAGTTTTTTCCTCCCAGAAAAGATCAGACAACCATACATCTTAGTTGCCTGGTCATCCTCTGAAGAAGCTGCAAGAAGGAAGATTTCCCTGAGCTACTGAAGGAAAACCATGTAGAGCTTTTATAATGAATTGGTAGCCCTACCAATCAGAATCATCAGGAAGATAAGGTAACCACTCTGCTGTTCTCAAAATATTTTGTCAACTCTCTCATATCTTTTAGTTTGCCCCAAAACTTTACAACTGGATGAATTAAAAAGGAGCAAACAGAACAGCTCCAGATATAACATTAATGCCAGCTGCTGGGGGAGTGCAAATGGAAGCCAGTTTCAATTCTCATATTCTGCTTCTGGACTTTCCAGACATGTGTGGATTGTCATTCTGGAAAACAGGATGATGTTGGACCTCGATCTAATCCAAAGGAGGCAATCAGCAGTTGTTTGATTTAATCCAGTAAGGCTCTTGTGCTTTTATGGATCACGGATACTGTACTGAAATGCCCATAAGACCCATGCACAGTGTGGGGACCAGATGGGCCCTAAGTTAAACTGCTCTTTCAAAATGACCACAAGTCAGTGAAAAATGTTGGATGTCAAAGATTCATTTCCCACCTCTCATTGCATATCTCATATCTCATTGCATATGAATCCCTATCAAGGCATCAACTTCTACTCTTCTTTATTATGGTTTAAATGGAGAGTAAATTCCCAAGATTTATAATGTCTGACATAAAATAAAACCAATATTTCAGATTTGGAAAAACTCTTCTTTTAAACTTTTTTTTTTAAACCTTTAACCATTTTTTTAAGAAAACCATCTTCTTGCAGAATGTCGCCTTTAATATTTTGCCTTGGCAATCACATGCTACTAAGAAAAATTCAGCCAGTGCATTGTTGCCTTATTTTTAATGTGAACCATCTTAAAAAAAGAAAATACAATGTAATTAAGTGATTGACTCTTGGAAACAATGTTTAATAACAGACACTAGTAATATGAAAGTAATTCTGTTTTTGAACATCCTTCTTGGGCTAATTTTGCTTGAACTTTTCATACACAGACAAGGATATCTCATTGCATATGAATCCCTATTAAAGGATCAACGTCTACTCTTTTTATTATAGTTTAAATGGAAAGTAAATTCCCAGGATTTATAATATCCTATATCAAATAAAACCAAGCATGGAATGAATCAAGTATCCTTTTTCAAAATTTAAGGAGAGAAAACTGATTTATCTGGCAGATCAGTTAAAAAACAGAAATATGTGTTTGGAAAGAAAATTACAAAATAATGTTTATGCTGTGTGTTGCAGTAGATAATATCTTTCCTATTTAATGTGTCATATTTTGATCAATTGTTTTATCCAAGGAGTATCTCATAGCATCAAGCATTTAAAATGTTTGCACGCTATCTTTATTTTATACAAATAGAAAACCTTTTGAAGTAGTTGCAAAGAATGACCTATATGGATCAGCCAGAGGGCTTTAGAGTTAGATAGGGATTTGAACATGTCAGCCTGTTTTATATCCAGTTCTCTTATATGCTGGGCATCTGGTTAAACCTCTTTTTTAAGGTAGATGGACTAATACATTCATACATAACTAATATTTTCAACCAATTTTGATACAGCTAACGACTTAGTGGAGACAAGGGGTTCGCGCTAAATTCCATACATTCAGCAGAAACCCATATGTTGGACCTCCCCCTTTATTATTATAGGTGTCCTCCCATTGACTGAAATCCTCAATCATTTCTTGGTTTCCTTCCCCTCTTCTAACCTTTAGTTAGCTGTACTGCTGCTACAATCGGCCTCACATATATCATTACATACAAACTCTACTTTAGGACAAGAAAAGCAGATTGTAGTACTGCCTAGGGTTGATGGGAACTGCAATCTCTCTGGGAGTCAACCAGTCAACCCTGGCAAACACAGCATTTTAGCACAGATATAGGAGGCAGAGCCTAAGACACACATTTTCTACAGTACAGGTTAATTAAATTAACCTGTTCAGTCAAATCCAATCCTTGGAGATTGCCTGGACAAGTCCCTGCAGTTTTCTTGGCAAGGTTTTTTAGAAGTGGTTTTCTACTGCCCCCTTCTTAGGGCAGAAGGTGACTAGGCCAAGTAACCCAACTAGCTTTATGCCAAGATGGGACTAGAATTCACAATCTCCCATTTTTAGGCTGATGCCTAAATCACTACACCAAACTGCTTTACAGTCCTTTTATATCTACTGAAAGATATGTGTCTGCATTTATGTTATTTATTTATTTGTATCTTATCACTAGAGCTTATGAAAGTTTAGAAAGAATTTGATGATCAGATTCCATCCCACAAATTGCTTTAATTCAGAGGAACTGAAGGCTTTGTGCCCAATGTGCAGGTTTTCAGGTATATGTTCTCTCAGAGAAAGACCATTCTGTAGCCAGCCTAATGTCCTTTAGCCTTCCTGAGCAAAATATGTAGACAGCCCCCTCTTTCATACTGAAAGGCTGAACTTTGGAGCTCTCCACCAAAGGAAAAGCAACAGCTACATGTATTTTTAATAGAGAAAGAGGCAACTGATACAACTTCCCAATTAATGATTTATAACCAAAGATGTATGTGCCATAATAATGTTCAAGCAACAGGTAGGAAATATATAAGAAATGGGGCAGAGGGAGAGATTAAGAGAGGAAAAATACAGAAGTACACTCTCAGAACAGGAGTAATGAAGAAAAGGAAAAGCACCTTAGTATCTTTACCAAAATTGTCTGAAGGATGGGAGATGGAGAAGGGTGAGTGAATGAATTCTTGCAGGATTAAACAGTCTTTCTAAATGAACATTGATTAGAGTTTTTTGCCTTACGTTAAATCTGGATGTGATTTCTGTTTTAGTCACACTCATGTGTTTAAGATTGACATTGGATCAATATGTTTATTGTTTAAAAAAATATTTTCTCCCTTCCTTCTTTTGTATATTAAGGATTCTGCAGACTTCATTCATAATATTCAATTTCTCCGTATTAGGTAGGTAGACAAACTAATGTTGTATGTTCTTTATTAGCTATTATGCAGTAAGATATGTCATTGATAGGGATAACTGTAAGACTGAGTGGATGTGGATGGGGGCTCCTCTGGATCCAAGAGATCCAGACAGACCTCATGCATAATTTGGGGGTCCTTGGGGACACACAACTCCTGCTTGAGGAGCAGGTGGCAGTTGTGACTATTGTGGCCTTTGCTCAGCTTTATATTGTGCACCAGTTATGCCCCTTCCAGGATTGGGAGGCCTTCCTTTTGGTCATTCATGCCTTGGTCATTTCCATATTGCAATATGCTCTACATGAGGCTACCTTTGAAGAATATCTGGAAGATACAGATAGTGCAAAATACAGCATGCAAGCAATTTTGGGTGCCCCAAGGATGGCATATGTAATACATTTGCTGTGTGAGCTGCATTGGATGCCAGTTTGTTTCCAGGTTGTTATTACCTTTAGAGCTTTGCATGGCATAGAGCCAGATTGCTTCAGGAGCCATCTTACCACCATTATATTGACTTATCCCATCTGGTCAGGCAGGAAAAGTAAGTTATGAATCCCATCAGTTAAAGAATTTTGACTCTCAGAGTCCAGAAAGAGAGCCTTTTTTGACATTGCCCCTGTTCTCTGGGATATTTCTCTACCAGAAGTGAAGATGGCCCTCACTCTCCTACTTTCAGAAGGACGTGAAGACCTGGTTCTGCCAAGTTGCATGGGGTTTGCAGTATGGCATCCAGCCCTGGGTGTACTTAGCTCCTTGAAGGTTCTCCTCCCACCTTTAACTTTTAATTTATACTATCTTAGTATCTTTGAGCAAGAGACCCAAGAGCCACCATGTAACAGGGTAAGCTCCCATTGTCTATCTAGCTCCTGCCAGCCTAGCAGTTCAAAAGCACGTAAAAATGCAAATAGATAAATATGTATCACCTTCAATGGGAAGGTAATAGTGTCTGTGTACCTCGGCATATATTCATGCTGGCCAATGACCACAGAATTATCTTCAGGCAATACTAGCTCTTTGTCTAGGAAATGGAGATGAGCATTGCCCCCTAGAGTTGGCCACAAGTAACAGGGGAAACTTTACCTTTATCTTTGTTTTTATTTGGCTCCCATTTTATTGATATACCATATTTTTCTATTTTTTTATGCTTTTAGCTGTAAATCAGTCAGAGTTACATTGAAAGTCAGAGGGGTGGTATCTAAAATTGATAACTACATTTGCTAAATAAATGGATAAATAAACAACTTACACTTTAAAAAACAAGCAAATAAGCATTCTCAACTTATTTTGGGTCATCTTTCATAGAAACAAAATTATTCAGGACTTACTTTAATTTTGAAAAACCAATAGTGAAACATTAAAAAAATCTATATATGGTTGAATAAACAGGAGACTAATATACAGTTTGATATATGGCATGAAAATTAGATTAATTGTTTGGACCTAAGGTTGTTCAAGCAAAACAAGTTTTAAAAAAAACACTTTTCATAATGAAACAAGGAATTCATTATTCAAATGCAATCATTCTCATTAGGGATTAGAGAAAAGTGGGGAATGTCCTGGCTCCTTTTAGGGCCACTGACAGATGTAGTATGCATATCACATTGGTTGTCATGGCAAAAATCTAAGTGATCATTAAGAGTTGACCCCAATTTGATGGCACATAATTGATCAATCAACAACCAACATCTAACCTGAAGAAAATTTCCTACTTGCTGTGGGGATGTGAGGAGCAGCACATCTTTAGTTGTCCTGTGGATGTTATCAATAATTACCATTAGTAAGGGTTTAAGAATCAAATATAGTTGTCCCTTAGAGGAAGATTTTCAACTGAAATCCTAAACTTCTAAAAGAACATTTGTTAAGCATATACAGTGTCACTTGTAAATGGTAGTCTTGAAAGAGCAAGTAGAAGATCAAATGAAGAATTCTTTATAATGTGAAGTTGAAACAGAGTGTTCACATGATATGCATAATATCAGCCGCAAGATGTAGATCAAACCAAGAAATCATCTCCACATTAAAACTAAAACTATTTTTATTAAGATTGACTATAGTAACAGAATTTTGCACATCTGATTATGCTGTACCTCCTTCCTCTCTTATACTAATGTGAATTAGGAAGGTCTAAAACTTTTGTATTCCTCTTTCATTGTTTGGACTTAAGCAATGTTTTTGCCTCATTGCCTTGGTAACAGATCTCCCCTCTCTCCAACAAGGTCATATTTTCAATCTCTATGTGTATTTACATTTGAGCATACAAAGGATGCATTATAATCTACCATAAAAATGACTGGGGAATGCTTAGAAATATGGCAGTATAATACACTGCCATTTTGCATACCACTCTAATGGCAGAAAGTGAAGAGATCTAAAGAGCCTCTTGAGGAGGGTGAAAGAGGAGAGTACAAAAGCTGGCTTGAAACTCAACATTAAAAAACTAATTTCATGGCATCCAGTCCCATCACTTCTTGGCAAATAGAAGGAGAAGAAATGGAAGCAGTGACAGATTTACCTTCTTGGGCTCCAAGATCACTGCAGATGGTGACTGCAGCCATGAAATCAAAAGACGCTTCTCTTTGGGAGGAAAGCTATGGCAAACCTAGACAGCGCATTAAGAAGCAGAGACATCACATTGCCAACAAAGGTCCGCATAGTCAAGGCTATGGTTTTCTCAGTTGTAACGTGTGGCTGTGAGAACTGGACCATAAGGAAGGCTGAATGCTAAAGAACTGATGTCTTCAAACTGTGGTGCTGGAGAAAACTCTTGAGGGTCTCTTGGACGGCAAGGAGATCAAACCAGTCAATCCTACAGCAAATCAACCATGACTGCTCATTGAAAGGACAGATACTGAAGCTGAAGCTCAAATACTTTGGCCACCTAATGCGCAGAGAGGACTCATTGGAAAAGACTGTGATGCTATAAAGATTGAAGGCAAAAGGAGAAGGGGATGGCAGAGGATGAGATGGTTAGATAGCACTGTAGACGTGATGGGCATGGACTTGAGTGGACTGCAGGAAGCAGTGCAGGTCAGGGGGGCCTGGCATGCTGCAGTCCATGTGGTCACGAAAAGTCGGACAGGACCGAGCAACTGAACAACAGCAACATTTTGCATCCAGAAAAACCAAGATTAGAAAGGATATACTTTTTAGAAGTGATTGAAGTGCAAGTATTGTCCCATCACAGAATAAAACTATTTGTACCTATTTGCAAATATTACATGTAAAACAAGTTTCTTCACTAATCAAATGGCAGAGATATTATTTAACAAGGTTTGACATAAACAGTAAAATGTTCATGTCCCAAAATTTATATGGGTAGGACTATTTGACCTCTAAAAGTCAAGATTATGGAACATTTTGGAATTATTAATGATAAAAAAATTGTTGCTTCTTTAATACAATATTTTTGGAGAAAATGTCATCAGGTTTCAAAACTAGTTGTGGGCTCTAGAGTAAAAATTAGAGTAATAACGAAATATCGTTATTAAGAAAGAAAGAAATAAGATATTGTTGCTGAATGGTTTAATCTCCAAGGTGCAAAAGGAAGACATTCACTATTTACTATTGTTTTGTTTCTTGGAGTTTGCAGTTTTTTTCTTCCTTCCTGCCCCCTTTTTCTGAACTATTCATCAGAAAATGCAGTTTATTCTTTTTCCAAGCTTATTTTTCCTTCCAGATAGACATGTTAAACTTGTTTCCTTTAATAATACAACAATTTTCCAAAGAAGAATAAAATTTCATTAATGTTAGAGATTAAAACTGTTGTTTCATCTGCAAATATATCCTGGTGACTTCTAATCTTGATGTTTGATGTTTTAGCTAATAAGCACAGATAAGATAAACATATTTTTTAAAATAAACTTTTATTTCCATTTGTCCATATTCTTAATAAATGAAAAAGGCATTTTTGAATGCACTGTTAGAGAATTTGTGATTTCATTTTGTTTTATATGGGAATGTTTATTTATAATATATATGTGCTGCTGATTTCAGGAGCAACTCTAGGTGGTTCACTATTTAAATAAATAAAAATAATAACAATAAAATGGAAATAAAATAGTAAGATGAAAAGAGGGGAGCAAGCACACAGGGGAAGGTGAACTAATTAATCCAACAAGCATCTCCATGTTGACAAAACCCCAATGGAACTGCAAGCTCACATTATAATATCATCTCATATTATGTCATCATATCATAAAAAAATAAAATACAAGCTGAGCAGATTGTAACAGTAACATAGATATAATTAATTTAATCTGTTCTTCTCTAAGATTGGATATTTTTTATTTGTTCAAAAGGTTGTTCTTTTGTGTTTCTCCAGGTTATTTGATGTGCTTATTTCTATCTCAATATTTTAGAGATAAAATAGGAGATAAGGTATAAGCTTTGTTTTGTAGAAATAAAGGAATTGTCCTAGATGTATTTGGCTTATATAAAATAATTTATTTACATAGTTTATAATTTATTCATTTACATCGTTATAATTTATTTATATTGCAACAAAGTTTAAAAAACAGGCATCTGGACTGGATTTTTCTCAAGTCGAAGACGTTTCGCCTTTAAT
>JANHZU010005041.1:79760-93843 GCA_032468055.1 Acrochordus granulatus | reverse complement strand
AGATGCCTGTTTTTTAAACTTTGTTGCGATGTGTAAATGTTTATTGTTTTAGATTTTAATCTCATTTCTGTTAAAATGGGGCACAGAATAATTAAAGAAAAGCACCTACTCCAATACTCCTTATCCTTCTGTTGCAGTCTACAAGGGGCTACCCTTGAAAAATATCTACAAGCTTCAGCTAGTGCAGAATGTAGCAGCACAGGTAGTTATGCGTGCTCTTAGAACAGCACACATTACATCTCTTCTCTGCACTGATTTAGTGCAGAAATCAGAACTAAGAACTAAGTTTCTTTCCAGGTCCAGGTTAAATTGCTGGCTTGACCTTTAAAGCTCTTCATGGCATGAGATCAGGATATCTGAAGGACCATCCCACCCTGATTATATCTGCTTGTCCCATCAGAGCCTACAGAAGGGTATGTTGCAGGTTCCATCTGTTAATAGGTATGTGTGGTGGGATCTTGGAGATGGACCTCTTCTGCCATGATTACTGCCTTATGGAACATGATGGACCTTATGGCCCCCTTAAGGTCAGGCTGGCTGTATCTCTGTTAACTTTTGTCAAATCCCTCAAGACTTGGCTCTGTCATCAGGCTCGGGGGCCCCAAGTGAATGGTGATCGATGGAGGTAGATCTACTGTCATTAGTATCTGCCATTCTCTCCTTGCCTTTTTTAATTTGTAATATTTTTTAAATTTTTGATTGATTTTTAATTTTTTTATTATGTACCACCCACAGTCACATTTTGTGAAACGGCGGTGATATAAATATAATGAATAAATAAATAAAATAAATGCTGGTAGTTCTGGTAATAAATAAATAAAATAAATTCTGTTTATTGAAATGGTTCTTCTTCTATCCTTGTCATTTTGTAAATAATGACTAACCTTCTCAAAAGGTCTAATCATGATGCTCAGACCAGGCATTTTTGGGAACTGAAATTCCAAATAACTTGAGGGATTGGCTGAGTCTGCTCTGTTAGGTCTATGTCTGAATTTGAAAGCTGTGGTTGACTTATTATCTGTTTATAAGCAGAACCTAAATGTATCAAGCAACCATGCAAATAGGTTTGAGCTGTAGGAAAGTCCAGTGGTTACCACATAGGTTCAACTGTGCATGAATTCAGTACTTTTAGGTAATGATTTAGGTAATAAATCAGATCTATTCTGGGTGATAGCAACAGGAAAGACAAGGTAGCCAACTTTAGTATTCTCTATAACAGTGATTAAAGGAGATGTCAGGTGATAGAGGTAATGTGTATACACTGGGCATCTCACTGCTTTCTATGAGTAGTTGCTATGGTAACAGAGACAGGAATGGAGCAGCACTAAAGAAAAGCTATCCTGAAAGTGGAGGTTATTGATTAAAGATACTAAAAAATTGACTTTGTTTCTAACTGCTAAGGTTGAAATGGATAGACTTGCTCTAACATGGAAGGTAGGGTAAGGACTGTTGACTCAATCTGGCAGACTCTTCACTTTGCCTGGGATGTGACCGTCTCTGACTCTTCGGACTCTTTTCTCTGCTGAGCCTCTAGTGCTCTACTAAATCTGTTGTTAAGGAATATGACATCGTTGATAGGGAGATACTGCATGATGATGTGCTTGCCAGTCCTCATAACCTAAGATGGATTTGTCTGTTTTCATGTCCTCTGTCTCTGGTTTAATCATTTGGTGAGTGGATAAATACAGCACCTGCTCAACTTTTCTTGAGGCTAAATCGTGGATAAGGATACTTTCCCAGATTATCCAAAATGATTTTCATTTTTTTGCGGTGTGTTCTCTTCAAACCACAGGGATTCATTGCTGGCTGGTTGATATGAACAGTTCCTTTTAAGGAACTGTTGTTGTAATATCAATTATTTGGAGCCTGACCCCAGATGAAGATGCAGTGACCTTCCTATAATAATGGATACTGATCACTCCCAAGCCTTATGACCTTTCCCTTTTTCTTTTTGGTTCTCTTGCTTTTCTCCCCTGGGAAAAAAGCAGCACAATACAATGCCATCCTCTGCCAGCAGATTTGTTTCAAAAAGAACTCATGCATCTTGAAGATGCATTATTAATGCCTGGACAAATCACATCAGGTGGAGCTCAGCAAGTCCCTGGCACTGAAAAAAAGGAATAAAGGCCGGTTCTACAAGAGAGCGAAGGATGATACAAATTATAACAGCTGGATTGTCCTTGTAAGTAAGATGGCATAAAAACAGGATATCTCAAATTGTTTGCACATAATGTAAGTTCATATGCACATCAATAAAACTGAATTACTCACTGCACTAAAGTAAAATAATTTTGTAAGTAACAAGCATTTATTGCTGAACCTCTTGAGGTAACATGGCAAATTGAGCTGGCTTGAAACTCTCCAAATTGCTTCCAAAATGCAAAAAGAAAATAAAAAAAAAAGTTAAGAGTTCAGTTGAACTCAACTTTTTGGTAACTTCATGGCTGTGTCCATGAAGATGTGTCTATTTAATTTTCCTGGCAATTGTGCTGAAGAGGTTCACCATTGCCTTAGTAAAATAAATGATTAAAAAACAAAAGAAAACACTTCCAGTATCATTAATAGATAGCAGATGGATATTTCAGTGTCAGGCTTATCTGGAAAAAGAGCAATTAGTCTTTGAGATTTGCAGTCTGGGAAAAAAAGGCCCTGACTTAATGAGTTCACTCATAAATGAAGATGGCACTTTTGCTTATTCAGTGTGTACAATCCTAGATGCTTATTTCTTGACATGAAACCTAATTAAAAACAAATTGTGTGATTCTTCCCTGCTCATGTTCTGCAGTTAGGAGCTTGATAGCCTTCTCCCCAGATTAGCATAAAGACATGAAATTTTCTCCCATCCAAGTCTTAACCAAATCTGAATCTGCTTTGACCTTTTTTTTTAGATAGTCAAAGTTAACTAAGTGTTGACAGCACTGACTCCAAAAAAAAAGCAACACAGATTTACTTACTACTGGACGACCTATGACACATTCTGATGAGAGCAGAATAAACATAACATTTTCCTATCCAGTTTTTGTTCTCTCTCCTCCTTCCCATTTCCCAATGACATATGATGTCATATCTTGACCATGATGTCTCCCTTACCTCTTTCCAGGCAGCATAATTGCACTGACCATATCTTTTTTACCTCAATGCTGGACTTTCCTGTCATCAACTCAGAAAAATATCCATATGATGTGAACACAGGGATACTCCGACAGCCAGAAATTTGAGAATAAAACTGATCTGAACATGATAGAATTTCAATTCCACAGAAAAAAATGGATCTTAGGTATTTTGCACATTCTTTAAATTAACAGGTTTAAGGTACCTAGATTCAAAACCTTATGTAGTATAATGTACCAGGAGTGGGAATGTTTGCTGACTTTTTGTCAGCTTTCCCATTGACTTTGCTTGTGGGATAGGGGTAGGGAGTATCAGAATCATGTGACCATGGATGATCACAGCAACACTGTTGCAGCCATAAGTTTGCAAATTCAAGTTTGCAAATACAACTGGTCTGAATATCCTTGAAATTTCAGTTCCATAGAAATAATGGGTCACAGATTTTGTACATAGTCATTAAATAAACACATTGTTGAACATATTCATTAAGTTATTTGATTCAAAAATTGTTGCCCTGTGATGCGCCATTATGGCTAATTGAAGTTATAAACAGACAGACAGAAGAATTTTAGTAGCATATAGATTTGGGCAGGTAAGTGGATCCCACAGTTAAGTGGATTCTCTAGCAAAAAAATTAAGGCTCTCCTTACACATCAGGGATGTGAAAACATGTGGGGCAGGATGTCCAAAAATGGCTGACTAAACATCTGATAAGGCAGGGCAATGGTGCAGATGAGTTGACCAATATTTTCTGTTTTTCCTCTATACGTGGGGATATTTGTTTCTTTTTGACTAGGTGTAATTGGACTTGCTGTATTGTTTTCCAGCACTCCTACTTCAAAACAATGTGAAATTGTGTCACCTGTTTCTCACAACTATAGATAGCAAGGGAATGTGTGAGGGCAGAGTGATCCTGAGCTTTCAGAATCAAGATCTTAAATTGATATCAGAGACACATGTTGTGCTGACTGAGCTTTATGGGACTTCAGACCCAACCACATGAGGAGAGAATATGTAGAATGCTTATCTGACTAAGTGAAATATTGTAACTCCTAAACATATCAAAACATTTATTTTCCAGAGGTCCTATGTTTGTGAGATGTTTCATTAATAGCACATGTAAAAGTTTCGAACTTTCATTATCATTATATTGGGGCCTGATTGAGGGATGTTCACAAATTTGCACTGAAAATATGCACAGATTAGAGGGAATTTTTAAGACAAAATGCTACGAATTCATTTTTCTTTATTATTGTTAATTGCATTTTTTAAAAAAGTTAATGAACAGATAAAAAGTGAAATGGATATAAAAACAAATTTGCATGAATTAAGAAACCAATCACATCCAAATTCTAAAGCAGAGACATATTGTATGACAATAGTAATGGTACGTTATATGGCATAGTGTGATTTCCAAGAGACAGATGAGGTAAGAAAAGGTCCTTGAGAAAAGTTAGGCCATTACACTGGACAACATTTATTTTTCAAAAGTTTTGCTTTCTGAAAAACTTTATGTGATTATGATAAATCCCTTCAAACTGAACACAAATATAATATCAGAATGACTATATCAGTAGAAATCTGGAGAAATATGAAATTTACTTTTTAATGATTATAATGTTTCCAACATGCTGCATGAATCCAAGACTTATTTATTTTGTGTATGACAATGTTATAGAAAGCTGGGAGTCTACAGTGTCGAAGACTGTAGATGTTCAGCAGCTGATGGGGCCCAGAAGCAGCCACCAAAGCACTTCTGGGTTGAGAGGTATTAGCCCAATGCTCCCCTCTTTTTGTCCCTTGTGGGTTTCCACTGAAGTGGTATCTGTTTATCTACTCACATTTATGTGCTTTCAAACTGCTAGACAGGTAGGAGCTGGAGCGAGTGGTGGGAGCTCACCCTGCCATCAGTACAGGGGCTCAAACCTGGATTTGCCAATTGACAAGCCACCATTCTCACCACAGAGCCCCTGCATCCCTTCAACAAGACTAAAAATGTTTTGCTGCTGATTTTTGTTTGTACTCAGTGTCCAGTGCATCTTGCTGCACTGTCCAACAACAGTCAGCCAGCACTGATGGATTCCAGTTGCCCTGATAACACTTTTCCATTGTGGCAATGTCTTGGTGTAAATGTGGCAATGTCTTGGTGTAAACTTTCACCATGTTCATCACTGATTTCACCTAGGTTTTCAGGAAAGAAGGACAAGTGTGAATGCAGAAAATGAATCTTCAGTGACACGTTGCACTTCATGGTCTTGTATGCTATAAGAAGTTTGTCAATCATCCAAGGTAGTTTGGTGCTCTGTAGTTGCTAAGAAAATTCTGAAGGATTTCCTTTAATGCTGTTTAGGTTACTAACAGATCTACAAATTACTTGCCACTGATGACATATCTGATATGTGGACCAATAAAAATGCCTTCCTTATCTTGGATACATCTGTCTCAAATAATGAAAACCTTCACCTTCCTCCATCACTTTCACAATTTTTTTCATCAGTCCAAGTTATATGTAAAGCAGAGGCAAAAATATCTTTGTCAGGTTAACAAATAAATCATGTGCTTAGGTTTGAAGAGGATAGGAGAAAAACCTGCTTCAGCATAGTACACGCCAGAGAGGTTTGGGACTGCATTGCTTGCTGTGTTTCACAGTACAGCAAACAGGAATAAAAGAAACCCTAGGAAAGCTAGATGCCAGGTACACATTGACAGACTTTGTAACAACCTGGGACAAGTTTATGAAAGCCCAAGTTCTATTCCTGGCGTAGTGGGAAAGTAATTCTATGTTTGTAGGGTGGTCTTGCAGGAGATGGAGAAAGGGGCCATGTCACACAATGTGTGCACATATTGTGATACTGATGTCCAAAAATGTTAGCCTTTTGCCTAAAATGAAATAAGATTGTTCGCCCTCCATTGGAATGACAAATAAAAAAGTTTCAGAACGTGAATATTTTTTGTTTTCCAAAGACACTGCTACAGAATCAACATTCATTAAATAAGAGTCCTTCTGGAATCTTAAAGGAAATGGCAGTCTGTTTAAATATATTACCTGCTGATCTACTAGTAACAGAAGCCAGCAGTGTGTGGATTATGAACATGCTTTGTAGCTCTTGGGTAATGTTAGTTGCATTTTTTCCTTTTCAGAGAATCACTTTTCCCTGTACATTCAACAATCAACATGAAACCACCTAATTATATTTTCATAATCATGATTAAAAACCATCTAAATTATCCTGCTTGATGCATTCAAAGAGTATGTTGATTGCTTTTTCAGGGTGTACTATAGCTTTTTGCTCAGCCACATCAAATGCTCTGCACTAAATTTTAAAAAGCAAGTGGTATTATACATATATTGGAATTCAAAAAATACATATATAATTTATAAACTGCTAATTAGACATCCCAACCACCTTTGTTCAATAACCATTCAATAATAACCATTCAATAGCCAGCAGAGACTGCTAACCTATTAAAGTACATTAATTTCCACTTTATGGTTTTCTTTTGCCAATTATCAATTCAGTTTATTTTGATGCAGTTCTGAGGTCTGGAACCTAAGAATCTCAGGTTTTTTTCACCCTCACATCCTGAGACAGCTTATGTTTTAAAGGATGAAATACTTAAAAAATATGGAAAGATATGCATTGTAATGAGTAGTTTTAAAATAAAACATACAGTACTTTTAATATTTTTAGATTACAAGAATTTTCATGTTATTTTTAAATAAACATTACAATTAAAGAAATAAAAACTAATACAAACTAAAAAAATAAACAATAGAAAGTATGAACAAGAAGAAAAATAGAAAACAAAGGAAAAAATTCAGACTTTGGGCTTGTCGGCTGGAGGGTCAGCAGCCTGAGTTCGAGACCCAAGTGTTGCTGTGCAGCAGGGTGAGCTCCCATCGTCTGCCTAGCTCTTGCCAACCTAGCAGTTTGAAAGCAAGTCAAATGCAAGTAGATAAATAGGTACCACCTCGGTGGGAAGGTAACAGTGTCCATGCGCCTCAGTGTGTAGTCATGCTGGCCACATGACCACAGAAGCATCTTTGGACAAACGATGGCTCTTCAGCTAGGAAACAGAGATGAGCATCGTCCCTTGGAGTCAATCACGACTGGCAGAGGAAACTTTTACCTTTTTTAAAGAAAAAGAAAAATATAAAGAAATGACTTCCTCCCTCATCACAAGAAGTATAAACAATTTTAGTAACTTACCATCATCTCTTAAAATTCAACAAATTTTCCTCCCTTTTACTTTTACCAGTCTCCCTTCAAATAATGTCCTATCACTTTATTTTCATTTTCTCTCTCTCTCCTTTCTCCTTAAACACTTTAACAAGTTTCTTTTCTAAATCCAGTATAGGACATTTATCCAGGCTACTTACTTGGTTTGTTATTTGTATATCCCGACAAGCCGAGCTCTTAACCACTTGCGCAACTGTGCTTCATTAATTATTAAGTCATCCACCAATTTCATTTTTATATCCAGTGTAGCATCATTTTCCATATCACTCTTGTAGCCAGACTCAGTCTTCACAGCCAATAAAACCTGTTCCTTTTCCGTAGCATCTTTTAAACACAGTCTATCTGTAATGGCGGATTCTCTTAAAGTTAACTTCTGGGTCCATTGTTCACAAATATCCCTTCATATGTCCAATGTTTTTGTTCTATTCTTTATTAGTAAGTTAAATTTAAGTGTTCATCTTTAATGGTAATTTTGACTTCCTTCTGGCTCCCTTTAGTTTCCAAACTTCAGAGTTCCATCCTATCTTGCTTTTTTAAAGAATTCAAAACCACAGTATTTTCCCATGGAAAGGTTTCTTATGAATAATTTTAAAATCTTATTTCATATTCATCTCAACCTTTAGTTCACTGTAACTTTCCAAAATCAACATTCTAATCACTCTCTTGCTGTTTATTAGAAAAATAATTTGTACTGTGTTCTTGCTATACTTCTAGTGCAACAATGGCACTGGCTGCCGCTTAGCTACTGGGTCATGTTCAGTGGGACTAATGGTCCTGTCAAATCATACTTGGTGCTATAGCCCTAGTTAATCACTGGTGTATGTATCATGTTAGCTATGCCAAGAGTTTCTGAAGCCACCTGGCTGTTGTACCCAAGCAGGCCTATATTCTCAACAGTGTCTTATAGTGTCTATATTCTGTTGAGAATATAGTTCTTCACCTTCCAATAGGAACACTGGAAGATTTTATTGAAAATAGTTTTAAATATTGTTTTATCGTCTGTTTGATTTGTGTTGTAAACCACCTCAAAATACTTTACGATATGAAGCAGGAAGTACCAATCTCAAACAAAAGGCCAAAAATTGATAAGTATTAACTAATGGATAGGTGAATAATTCTTTGACATACAGCTAATGTATGGAACACCCTTTTTATCCACTGTGCAATGGATAACTCTAGGTCAGTGTTTTTCAATCTTGGCAGCTTTAAGATGTGTGAATTTGAACTCCCAGAATTCCCCAGCCATAAGAAAGAATGTACAACTTTTCTTTTGTGTGTTTTGGTTTTGTAATACATAAAGATGAACATTTATCATCTATACAGGATGGGTAAATCTGGTAGATAAGGACTGCCCTTAATGAGAAATCTGAGAGCAGGGATAGGCAGAAAAATGGTATAAACAGTGTCAGAGACATTGAGGGAGATGACTTTTTCATTTTTGCTCTTTTTTGTGTGGGTTCATTCTTTTAGACTTCTTTCAGGGCTTTTTTAGACTTCCTACTTTATAGTAGCAAGAGATGCAAATAAAGGAATGTATTTGGGAGAGTCATGAGGTATAAAAGAAGAAGTATAAATTGCCACTCCTGATCCAAAGAATAGGCCTCAACTTGTAATGGAAGTACAGTACAGCTCACAGGATCCTCAACAGTGTTGGGTTGAAAAAAGCTACTGTAGGCATATAGGTTCTATTTTATATATTTATTTCATAGTTATTAAAAGAGTGATGCAACCAATTTCAAGAACATTCAGCTCTCCCTAATTCTTAAATTGGATCCTGGAGGACAAACACATTTGTTTTATCTGTTGTATGTGTTTTCATTCTAACTTTCAGTAAATGTCTAATGGATCTTTTTCATTTACTGAACCAAATGTTGTTTGACAAGAATGCAACCTTCTTGATTATTAGCACTTAGATAGGAATGTGCTTTTTATATTACATTTATTATCCACATCATGGTTGTAGTATTTGTAAATATAATTCAAAGTTGATTTTAATGGCCCCATTACAAAATCTTTGCTCAAGACTTTTTCTACTCCTCTTTTTCCTTACCTTGTGCATCAATATAAGGATGATTTTGTCTGCCTGGAAGAAGCTTTCATCTGTTCTCAGAGATGGCACTCCATTGTTATCAAGGGAAAGAAAAGTTATAACTCATAGTTAACCAAGAAAAAATATGCTGCCATTTAAAAATGGAAAGAAGATGGCTTCTCCTTTCTAATGACATAACATAAAGATATCAATACTGGCAACTAGTCACAAAACAACATTTTAACCTGTAGGTGCTTCAGAGCCAGCCAAGGTGTATTCCAATATCTAATTGCCACTCTTTAACTGATTCTTACTGACTACTCTATCCATGTGCAATGCTGTAGAATGTGATACCAGTTGGTGCCAGGAGACATTCACTCAATATTTCCTGGAGTGTCAACTAAGCTGGATGAATCTCTCTGCTCAGTGGTGGACCTTTCATGACACAACTGATTTAGGGGTGTTGGTGGTGAAGATTTAATCACTATAATTTTGTGGTATAGAAAAAGTCTTATGAATGCTTTGCCATGTGCCAGGCTTACAAGACATTTCAAACTTAATTTCAGAACTCAGAAAACCATCATTTAGAATATATTGAGTCAGCACAAAATTAATCATTGATTAATTCCATGCCATAAGATTAGTGCCAGTTCTTACTGATCACAATGATAAACCTTGTCCAGCTTAGCACACCATTCAATACCTTATACTGTAGATGATTTCTAATCTACATCTTAAAGCATTGGTTAAACTGGCTGTGTGGGTTTTCAAGTTACAATTAGATCTTTTGGAGCTTTGCTATTATTCATTATCATGACACTTCTAATTAATCAATATTCGTCACTCTGAATTTAGGGTAGAAGAAACAAAGATCATAGATATATGCATTTTTAAAAGGATCAAAAAATAAATGCTAAATTTCAAGTAGCATTTACAGGAATGGTTCAAAGGTATTAATGTTATTTGGTTTTTTAACTCTATTTCTGATAAACCCTGGTTTATTCCATTTTAAATTTCATGGCTCTCTTTAAAGTATTCTAGGAATTGTTGTTTATTAACAGTTAAACATTTATACCTCTGTCTGACAAACTATAATTCATGTCTAAATTGTGCATTTAATCTATGTAGTCTCTCTGTTAGAATAATATTATCTTAAGGGACTGGAATTTCTTTTCCTTTTTAAATGATAAATTCTTTCTTTTAGTCATGGCTGTTATTCTTCCCATGAATTAGAGAAAATACATTTTTTCATGGCTGTGAATTAGGAATGTATTAGCATGAAGTGATTTTTCTCTTTTATGTATGATTAAACATTTTCTATGAATGAACATATCGAACTCAGCTTTAGCATTGTAATTAACTCTCCATATTGTTTCCTTGCAGAGAAAAGGAGCTGGTGTATGTGCATGCAAGCCTATTTTGAAAGTGATAAAATAGTTTGCAGGGAAATAATTAAGTCACCTTTTCTGCTCAGTTTGAAAAGAGTTTAGTCATAGCTAGGTCTCACACTTTACTGGTGTATCCTGGCAATCTTACCTACCAGCAGGTAAGGATATCAGCAAAAACAGTGCTAGATGCTGAATCTAGCCCCCATTTAAAATCCTCAGACAACATTGTGGTATCTTTGAATAACAGCTATCTATCTGGTAGAATAGTGGAATTGCACTAGATTCCTAAAATAGAAAAACAGTGAGTGAGTTGCCCATGCAATATACTAATGCTTCACAACAACAATGCAAAAAAAAAAAATGCAGCCAAGAGGTTAAATGCTAGCCATGAAATGTGGAAGTCCTGGGATTGAAGTTAAGGCATACTGACAAGCGGTAATGACCGTAAAACAGCTATCTGTGTTTGCTTCCCCTTTGCATCATATCTTTTTAACTTATTCTTTATACTAGTGTTAAGCTAGGTCCAAACGGGCCAGCAGAGCCAGCTGGGTGGCAGACATGGTGGAATTTGTTTTAATATGCTGTTTTTTTACTGTTGTTAGCCGCTGAGAGTCTTCAGATTTCGGCAGCATACAAATTTAATAAATAAATAAATTGTGCTAGATTTCTAATATAGAAAAAACAATGAGTGAGCCACCCATGCAATAAACTATCTATCCATTCTGCTTAGAATATTAGCTTGGCAAGCATTCACTGACTTCTGTTGCAAAAGAACTGGCTAATAACTTCATTATGCTGGAAGGTAAAATGGATAACGAAACATTTATTCATATGATTTAGGCTTGTCCCAATACTTCTTTATTTTGATTAATCTTTATAAATATGTGTTATATAGTTAATACATGTTAAAGATTTTGAATGATATATAAAAAAATTAGAACTTATTATATAAAGAATTGTGGGATCATTGTCTTGGAAAGAAAGTGAATGCATATCAGTGATCCAGGACTGCAAACATTCCTTCCACTTATTCATTCAAATTATTAGTGAAGCTATTTAAGTGTGCCACTCCAAGGATTGAGCTCTGTGACATTCCACTTGACACTCTCCAGCCTGATTAGGAATTATTGATTTGTTGTTAGCATTTTTTCAAGTCAGTTGTGGATTCACCTAATAAACATGCCACCCATCTACACTAAACTATCATGACTATCATATGTTTTGCCAGAAATTTGCTGAAACAAGATTACTGTTATCTGTTGACCAAGTTACCTGATCAAACAATGAGATATACGTAGTCTGACAAGACTTATTCTTGATAGACCCATGCTTAAAGATCAATGACTTTGCTTCTTCTCTAGAATCAATCAAGAGATTAATGAGACTGAATGATGTAGTATTTGGATTCTCCTTTTACCTTTTCCTGAAGATGGGAATATCATTTATCTTCCCCCAGTCATCTGTATTCACCCATTTCTCAGGATAAGAGAGAGAAACTCACTCATACTATTATAAGTTTACATCAGTATCAATGATGCAATCCATCAGGCTCTGATTTATTCTCATTCAAGTCACAAGATATTTCTTAACTATATTTTTTAAATCAAGAGTGAGATAGAATCCTGCTACTTCAGCCAGGTCTTCACATTTGCCTATCCACTTTTAGAGAACATCAAGCCAACATAGAAAATATGTAGTTCTCCCTTTTATTATTTGTTATCCTATATATATATATATTTATTAAATTTATATGCCGCCAGAATCTGGAGACTCTCGGCGGCTAACAACACTAAAAACAAACAATTAAAAACACTTAAAAATAAAAATAAAATAAACCCATTTGCTGTCTTATCTGAGCCCTAAAAATATTAATTGGTGGGGAGTGATGTTGAACAGAGCTATCACTCTTTTGGCCATGTTTGTGAGCTTCCTATTCCTATTTCTTACTATAACCATTACTATTACATGGTATAGAATGGTGGACTATATGGGCCATCAGCCTATCTTTTTATAATTCTCAAAAAGTAAGACTGCAGCAGAAATATAGAAATAAAGTTTGTCACTGTACATATGTAGATGAAGATGGTCAAATGAGTATATATAGGTTAAGATGCCATGATCTTGACTCTCATTCCTGCATATTTTTTTCTGAGAATTCACTACATATGTGATCAGTTTGTGTTCTATGTTAAAAAGTTTTAGAAATGAATCACTTGATAATCACTTGATAATAGTTATCTCACAGCATGAACTAAACAGCATTGCTTTGTGATTATTTTTACACATTTGCCATTGTTGCATATTTCATAGACTAATATTTGATTAAATAGTGTACTTTGTTGGGCAATAAGTCATAGCAAAGACATACTATTTCTGGCTTATCTCAATGAAAACAAAGTTTGTCTTGAAATAAGAAAGCCCAGATTTTGAAGACCAAGGCCAAACTGTAGCAGAAAATCCTAAAATTACAAGTACTGTGGATTTAGATTGACCCTAATAATGGCTTTCATTATTTTAAAGTAATAAAAATTCAAATGAATGTGGTAATTAGTAAAATCTCTTGTTTAGAGAGAGATTGAAAGCTCTTTGCCTGTATTGTATGAATGCCAATTGAGACAAAAATGCACAATTTGGCATTTGCCAAAGAGCATTAATGATAGGTATATCACCCTCTGCCACCAGCTGTGTCTACATAAGATCATTCACAAATTATGTATTTAGGTTTGGGGATTTGTGATATTTTCGTAATTCTACTCACACAATAACTTATGAAGTCCTTCATGGCAACTAATCTGCACCTCTGTGGCCTGCCAAAACAATTTTACACCACTATTCTTCATAAAGGACAAAAGGAATTGGAGAAATCTCCCCTTGTTCTAGAATTGGAAAAATAAAATTGTCAAGAATTTTTCAAACTGAGTAGGTAATCTTCAGTTTTGTATACTGTAAAGGACAGGAAATGTACATTTCAGAATTCTGCCTTCAACATCTACATATAGAGACAACCAAGGCAATATTTTTTTGATCCAATGGAAAATTCTGTTAATAGAGTGAGAGGAATGTTGTTTTTCTCCAATTTCCCCTCCTCACTGTAGCTTCCACACCTGTTAAAATTTGCTTAACAAAATAGCCCTTTCTGAAACTGGTGAGAAAAGTCAATTAAATATTAACATGAAGCTTGCATTGGATGTAGTGTATTGTATAGCTGCAATCATTGTGGTTCTTTTAACTTTTGCTTCATTTATTTATTTTTTTAGTTTGGTAGATTGAGTCCATTTCCTTTGAGCTTCTTAGTAGCAAAGCTAAGATCAGTT
>JANHZU010005041.1:48022-58939 GCA_032468055.1 Acrochordus granulatus | reverse complement strand
TTAGAAAAGACTGTGATGCTGGGAAGGATTGAAGGCAAGAGGAGAAGGGGACAGCAGAGGATGAGATGGATAGATAGCATCGTCAGTGTGATGGGCGTGGGCGTGGGAAGACTCCGGGAGGCAGTGCAAGACAGGGGGGCCTGGCATAATGCAGTCTATGGGGTCGCAAAGAGTTGGACACGACTGTTTACAAAAGGAAAAAGGTAATATTCTCCAAATATTTTAAGCCTTATCTGGAAAGGTGTTATACACTAGCCTGACTAATCTGGTGATCCATAGCTGCTTTTTAAACAATATTATATCTATTTTATGATCTAACACTACAGATTTTGTGCTCTTTACTATGTCATAATGGCAAGAATCTGTGCTATTGATTTTAGTAGGCAGATGATGATGACTGGATGGCATTCCATAGGAAGCAAGGAAACAAAAATGGGAGTTGGCTGGTTTGCACGTGACCATGTGCAAGAGGTTTTTATTTCTTGAAATATGGATCTCCTTCTATAATGCCTACAATCAAACATTCCTCACACATTCTTCAGAATTCTCACATCCTATGAATGAGCAGTGGACTAATTTCTTTGAGGTCATGTTAAGCAGATTTTTTTTTTAATAAATAAAAATGGCATAAATCACTTATGCCTGTCTCCTCACAACAGTTACAATTACCCTTCTGCAATTTGATTATGCATTACATGAAGCAAGAATTCCGGCTTGTTACTTTCCTAACAAGCCAAGTCAGAAGTCAAGTAAAGCTAGAATCTGTTTTATGGTGGCAAATAAGTTTCCAAACAAGTGAAGAACTTGAGAAGAAGGCTTAAATAGTTACAATATATTCTTTATATGTCTTTGGAAATGGAAAACCAGGTTATGTGAGGAACCATCACTCCCTGATTATGCGTTCCTATGCCATTACATCTGGCATTAGATCGGGGAGGCATGCTCTGGCTTCCATCTATTTGGTGGAGCCCTCGAAGAGAGCCTTTTCTGTCATGATACCTACATTTTGAATCATCAATTTTCCCAGAGATTAGGTTGACCTGATGGCCTCTCACAAGTCCTTAAAGACATAGTTTTGTCTCCAAGTTTGCAGATCCAAAAATATGACAGAGTTCATTCAGTACCTATATTGATTTGTTGTTGGTTTTGTTATATGATTTATAGTGTTTTTAAACTGTTATTAATCATCCAGAAACACGAATTTGAGATGGGCTACCATATAAATCGAATGAATGAATGAATGATAAATAAATAAAAAATTGAAGCTGAAAATCCACACTGTTGTTGTGTAGGCATTTTTACCTTATTTGTTTTTTTTTTAAAAGATCCATGATTTCTTGTGCCAGAAGTTTTATTTTATATTTTCAGATCTTCTTACTATTTGTGCTCTGAATTCCATTGGGTATATCAAAGTGAAATGACAGGAAATCCCTAATTTTTGATGAGGAGGCTTTTAAGTCTTCTGATTACAGCGATCCAGTTGGGCTGAAAATTGCTTGAACAATGGCCATATGGTCTGACCTTCCACCACTTAGAATTGCACTCTGATGTGGTGAGAAAGGAAAACTTTATGGAATTTTAAATGCATAAATGCATGGCATAGATTACACTCACAAGATGAGACCACAGAGTACCTTTTGGATGAGATGTAGTTTTATTATAGTCGGTCAGAATGTATTTCTATGAGAGCAAATAAAGATTATATTTCTTCCAAGTCCAACCATTTAGCACTACTTCCTACTGTTACTCTGAGCCTGGGGAAAGTTAGCCTCTAGTACTTTAGAAAATGCATCAGAGGATGATAAATATTTGTGCTGGATGGAATTTTTTTCCTTTAAATTGATCTATTCCATTTTCAATGGATTGTGAGAGATTATCCATTTGTGATTAGATAGAGAAAGCAGGACAGTGAAGACAAAGCATATGGTAGTATCTTTCTTGATTTTATTACATGTAACATTATCAAGGTTTTTCTTAAATTCACAGTCAGTTGTAATGTAGTAAAGTAATGGATCAGTTGAAATGCAATTGAATGTGCCTAAAACAAAATATTGATCTTTGAGAAAGGCAGAAATATTTTTCACTGTACTAGCATCCTTTTCTTCATCAACACTGATTTTTTTAATTCTCTTGGCACTTAAATTTTATTGTGAAATGAAAGAATAAATAGGAATGCTTTTGTGTAGAGAAGAAAACCCTCAAAACTCAAAACATTTTTACATATGACTTTATTTTCACATTTGAATTAGTTATCGAAAGTTAACTTGTCTTTCTGAACTTTATACCTAAGACACATGAATTGAAAGTCATCTATAGCTAATCAGAAATTTCCCTAATTAAAAAAATGCTAATATCCATATGAACAATACTCACATTTACCAGATAATGAATGGCAGGTGAAGTGGAAACAGGGTAGGTTAGGGTAGGAAAATATTGCTTGGTATTTGGATTGCAGCAAGAAGGGGTGGTCCTTATAATTCTACTAAGTATGTATATATTTTACTTGTATGCCGCCAGTCTCGTGGAAGCAACTCTTGGTGGCTTACAGTCCATAAAGAGTAAAATCAATATTAATAAAAGAGTTAAAATTATTCCACAATTTAAAATTTAAACTAGATAAGAAGGGAAGCAAGCTGCACATGATGATGATGAGGAAACTTAGTTTATAAACCATCTCCATGATTACATTCCTCCCTTAGGACCCCTAGCTAACTGGCAGAGCCAGGTCCTCAGGACTTTCAGGGCATTTCACTCTTCCATCATGCTTTCTTTGTATGAAATTCTCTTTAGTCAGTAAGGAGTCATGTTCCTCAGAAGAATATACAAAGTCATGTCTTGACTAGATGCATTTCTTAAATCGGTGGGGTGCCTTCAGTAAACTGGATTACAACACACCTGCTAGATTAAAGATCCTAGTTTGCATATAACAGTGTAAACATGCTTTATCTGAAAGTGAATGTTGGTTTCAGTTGTGCATGCTTATCAAATATGCAAAAAGTAAGTGTACTGTCTTTACTTCTAGCAGGGAATGCTGCGAATGATATGGGTACAAATACAGTTAACAATTTACTTTATTGTATCTTCTTTCTGTCTTAGTAACTGTGCTAAATTAAAGTCTTGATTAACCAAATTCATGATGGGCAGCACAGGACAACATGTATGGGCTAATTTGGGGTAACAAATTAAATTTCCTTTGCTTGCTATTTCTGTTTCTCTGGCTTGTTCCTATTTTGTGCTCTCCATTTTATTACTGAAAGAAAATTACATGATAAATATATATTTCCAAAAGAACATTGTACATTTTGTTCTTAAATTCAAGTAATTTCCCATATGAAGTGACTAGAAACATCAATATCGGATCTCTATTTTTCACAGAAATATATATATTTCTATATTCACAAATATGAGAATTATTGGAATTCATCTCCTCTATTTTATATTCCCATTGCTTGTTAAATTAAACACTGAGACTTCCAAGGACTTTATTTGTGGATGTGACTAATGTGGAACTCTATTTTATTTTCAAGAATAAAACATTGGTCATTCTTGTGTATTTTCTACATTACAGTCAAGTTTATTCAAAGTTTCAAAAGCCAAATTTGGAAAGGGGAAGGGGAGCAAATATATTGAAAATTTATAATTCAGTAGAAATAAGAACACTGTATTTACGTTTGTATATAAAATGACTTGTGCAAATTCACAAAGCATGATCCTCAGAAATCAAATCAAGGGCAGGTTAGAGTAGATAGTCCAGCCCACAAAGGTATGCAAATCCTCATGTGTTCCAATAAACATGGGAACAAATTTTCATGTGGTCCAATAAACAGGTGTTCCAATAAACACAGGGAATCTTGCCAAAAAACTGATGTCTTTTCCAATACTGTTTTTCCAGAAACTTCCTGGCCTACAGAAAATGTTGAATTCCCACACAGATTTAAAAAAGTGATAGCTACAGCCATATGGGGAGTATTACTCTTAATTTTTTAAATGAAGCACTACAGTTCATTACACTGTTTGATGTTTTTAAAAATAATGTTATTAAATATTACAATTATAAAAAGTAATACTACAAAAATAATAGAAAAAGAAAAATTAAAGACAAGAAAAAATGGTAGTAGAAAAAGAAAAATATAAAGAAGTAACTTCCGCCTTTATCACAAGGACAAATAATTTTGGTAGTTTATCACCATCTCTTAAATACAACAAACGCTGTCTTCTCATATAATTTATATCCTATAAGCAAATTCTTAAAGCTTTGTCATTTATTTCTAGTTAGCAAAAGTCCATTAAAGGCTACCAGAAATTACTACATATCTATTTTAACCTTAATCAAATAAGCCAACTCTTTATTCCTTTCCTGTACTGTACACAATCTTCACTTTTAGTCCCTTCAAATAATGTCCTCAGGCATGATTTCTTTTCAGCTTCACTTTGTCTCCTCTCAGTAAATCTTTTAAACTTTAACAGATCTCTTTGGTAAATCCAGTAAAAGAAAGTTATCAAAATCTCTATTCTGATTTGATACTTTTCAAATATTATGACATCAGCTGGTTTCCTTTGTACATCAACTTTTCAATATCATTTAATATGAACTTGTCATATTTAAGTTCACGTTCAAATCAATTTCAGTCTTATTAGTATAGCTTGTTCCTGTTCTGTAACAACATTTGCAAACCATTAATAATGGTATGATGTTAGACATTCTTAAAATGAATTTGAGTCATAATTTACAGATCTCCATAAAAATATCTGTTATTTGCTCCGTTTTATACTAGGGTGTCAAATCTGAGGATTCTTCTTTAATTGCAATTAAATTTAATTGCTTCCCTCTATAGCTGAAATTCAAAGTCTCACTTTCTCCAGTTTCCCACAGGAAAGAAATTCTTTCAATTAATTTCAAATTCATCAAGATCTTTGGTCTCCTCCTCCTCCTCTTCCTCCTCTTCTTCTCTTCCTCTTTTACCACTTTGGGTGTTGAGGGAGATACAAAGTTCTGGTTCTTGCACTTCTGGTGGTCTCAACCAGTGTTATTTGACACTGTTGTAGTGTGTCTTTAATGTTGTCTTTCCATCTTCTTCTGGGTCTGCCTCATGGTCTTTGACCTTCTCCTCTTTTTATATATACCTTGTATGGTATGGAATCCCAAGACATTCTCTCCAGGTGAGCAAACCATTTTATTTACTATCTTTGTACATAGTTTAATATTGGTTCTATTCCAATTCTTTCCCTTATGATCTCATTTCTTATTTTTCCAAAATCAACACTCTAAGCACCTTCTTGCTATTTATTCCAAAACACATTTTTCTAAATCCTTAAATTCAGATTTAAAGCTTATTTTGCAAAGGAAAAGTAAACTCACCCAGAGAATATAATAAAAAGTAGCTATTCTAAAGGATCTTAATATTTCAAAAGTAGTAAAAAATAATACCAGGTTATGATTATAATTAAGAAATGAGTCTTGGTTGAGCATTTTGTCAATAAAGGCTGTGTTACAACAGGGAGCTTCATTGGAATCCCTCAATTCCCAGCCACTCATAAGCCAACTGCAAAAGACTCAGTTCCTGCAGTCTACTCATGAGGAGTAGCTGTTGAGAATGTGCATGGATAATCTCACAGTCTTTTTTTTCCCCTGGCAGATTTTGCAACCATGATCCAGCATCTGATTATGATCTCTACCATAAATGATATCATGCTCACACAGGAACTTCTGGCTCACCATGGCCTTATCAGACACCTCCATATGGGACGTGTTTCTCTAGCATCCCAACTTTTATTTATAGCTTTGCTTTCCCCTAATTTAGAGCAGACTAATAGAAAATGTCCCTAGCTCTGACACTGAAAACAGATTCCCTTCCAAAGAAGGTTGTCAGGACTATATTGATCTGCTCTTTATAAAGAGATAAATCAAAGTTACTTTGAGTGTAATTTCAACCAAACATTAACTGTGAAGGAAATATACAGCTCACACTCAGCTCTTAACTTTTGAATGGAAATATCATATAAAAACATAAAGTCAAGATACTAATCCAGTTAGGAATACTGGTTGTTGGGTCTCCTCGAAAGAGAAAAAAAAACATGTTTCAGCCATCGAAGTCTTGCAGACTCTGCTACAAACTGACCTGGCCCAGACTAATGTCTACTGTATTTTTATTTTTAAGGCACAGAATATTACAGAGAGAAGCCAAATCAGCTAATAAAAACAACAAGAACCAACAAAACTTGGCAGTAGTATACCTTTGATCACAACTAGCAGTTCTATTGGTTTCAGTCAGACTTTAATCACCTCTAACTTTTGCTAGATTGGGGCCAGAAACTTTTGATTCACTCCTTCTTTCTCCCTGCATCTATAACCAGAAATAATTTGCAAGCTCCCTGTGAAAGTGAGATAAATGTGCTTGTGATGGAGACATCTTAATCATAGTTTAGATTTGCATCCCCCACCACCATCCTGCCCTCCAGATTTCATTTGGTTATCAGTCCACTTATTCATTTCAGTAAATTGCTTTGACATTAACAAAAAAAGAAAGGCAGAGGAACTGGAGTCTGTTTTCTCCTTAAGCAATCAAGCAGTTTAAGCACTGCCATGTAAACAGCTCTGCTGCACCTCTGCCATGTTATGAGGTCCAAGGGGATTCTCGTTTAATCTAGAGAGGGAGTGCGAGGGGGTTGTTTTTCACAGGGGTTTTAGCCTTCAGTTAAGTGCATACACCTGCTGAAGTAGTGGTAATTAGTAGGTAATTAGTAGCTAATGTTCTTAGAATTAAAAAGAAAAGCTTACATAAGTACTTACTATTTCTTATAATGTGCTGCTTTTCTTGAGATTTCATATCCCCAGAACATTTGCCAAGTTCCTAGGTTTCTCAACATACTAAATTGTTTATTAATTATACACGTATATTGCTTGTAGGGAAAAAAATCACAGTGCATTAAGACTCAGCAAACAGGAATGAGTTATCTCTTAAATTAAAGCAGAGAATGAATTTAAAATGAGCAGGAATACAGGATACCTCTTGTAAGACAAATATTTTTGTTCTTGTTGAAAAAGAGGTATTTCTAAAATAGGAAATTAATTGACAGTTCCATCAGGAATGGAAAGGGAATATAAGGAGTGGAATATGGTAGAAGTGTTTTTAACCTGATATTCAAGATTGGAAAAAATACTGAATCCAGAGGATTTAAAATATCTCTGTGTTTGTGGCTTTTCTAAAATATGGAACTTGAATATATTTGTAATAATTAAGGTAGAATCTTATGACCTGATTCTTGTTAGATTTCAGTTATATTAATTTCATTATTCTCAGAATCAAGTACTGTAAAGACATCTTTACAAAAATGTTAAGTGCATATTATGGATGGTTCAAAAATTAAAACCATACTGATCAACACAGTAAATCTTAACTATTGTCTGATTATTCATAGTCAAAGAATTGTAATCATCTTTGGAGTTTTTAAAAGTATTTGCATTTAATCCTAAAATATGTAATTTAGAATTTAGAAAGACAAATATAGTTCCTGTCACACTGGAAGTACTATGAAGAATTCAATAGTTAAAAACTGCAGACCTAAAGCATAACCCTTTTGCATACAACAAATTACATCCAAGATTTTCACAATGCTTTTAGACAATCATGATGAAAAAACAGAGTGGAAATTGTATTTAATAAATAACAATAATATACTGAAAATATTGTTAGTATTGTCAGTTTTAACCCTTTCACACATCAACGTTATCAAAAGTGCTTTTATTGTATGTCTGTAGTCAACGCTATGGTTTTCCCAGCAGTAATGTATAGTCGTGAAAGTTGGACCATAAGAAGGCTGAGTGCTGAAAAATTGTTGCCTTTGAATTGTGGTGTGGAGAAGACTCTTGAGAATCCCTTGGACCACAAGGAGATCAAACCAGTCAGTCCTATAGGAAATCAATCCTGATTGTTCATTGGAAAGACAGTACTGTAGCGATAGCTCAAATACTTTGGCCACCTAATGAGAGGAGAGGAGTCATTGGAAAAAACTGTTGTGCTGCGAAAAATTGAAGGCAAAAGGTGAAAGGCCACATAGCAGAGGGTGAGATGGTTAGATAGCATCATAGATGTGATGGGAGTGGATTTGGATGGACTCCAGGGGCAATGCAGGGCAGGAACACCTGGAATAATGTGGTCCATGCGGTTGTGAAGAGTTGGACACAACTGAGCAACTGAACAACAACAACATATCTATAGGGATGGATAACATTCAGGCCCATTAGATATTTTTCTTTTTTCCCTATAACTCCAAAGCCTATAAAATAATTCAGTGCAAATGTCAGGGATTTAGAATTAAATGATTCAGTATTGGAGATTGGTTTAGAAAACAAGACTTAATGGAACTCATAGTCTTTCCACAAATAAATAATTCCTTTTTTTTTCATCACAAGATTCCTTCATTTCAAATATGGAATTAGTAAATCCGGATAATATCACTATTTCTACTTTTAAACAACTGGGAATTAGAATCTGTTGCTGATCTAATGAGAACCATCAAGAGATCTTATTACTAAATCCAATCTATGTTTCACATAATCTATTAGACGAGAGAAATGTGATCTGATTCATCGTTGACAACAATGTGGTATTTATTCATATACTTGTAATTAGTTGTACAAAATTATTGCTGTCTTTTCTTGCTGCACAGAGCACCATACCCTTTCTTTCATCCAAGATACTGTCTCTATGCATTATCTTTTTTGGATAAGGCCAAATGTTTCATTAGAATTATGTTTTATTTTACAATTGGCTCTTGTAAGAATTGAACTAAACAGAAATCAAATGTATCAATACAACAACTGAAGTATTTCTAATCCTGAGGTCCTTATTGTTAAATTATTTAGAAAGTTTTTATTTTACTTTTTAGCTTCTCAAGAGCTTCTGAATTTAAGCTTCCACATAAAAACAAAAAGTTATATCAGTCAAGAGGCACATAAAACACCAATCTATTTCACTGGAAGAAGAGGTGAAAGAGATGAAAAGCAGTAGCTATTTTTTAAAAAGCAAAACAGTATTTGCTTCTTTCTTAAGGCTATTAATATATTCTGGAAAATTGTAAAGAGAGGTGTGGGGGTGGAATTCTTAAAAGAAAAAATGCCATTTTTTAATATCAGTTTTTTTAGTTTTAAATGTTTCAGTTAATCTGGGAGTTGGCTGGGGAATTCTGGGAGTTGAAGAACACACATCTTAAAGATGGTAAATTTGAGGAAATTGATTTAGATTATATCAATCAGGATTTTCGACTTTTTTTAAAAATACAGAACCTGTTAATTTTTAAAAAAATAAAAATTGGAACTTCTGTTCAAGAGGCAAAGACAAAGAATTAGATGCACACTCAAATGAACTTTCTTTTTTGCTCTTAGAACTCTCATGGAACCCCATCAAGTTCTAATAGAAACAATTTGAAAAGTCCTTGTGTATAAAGAATCAATATCTAGAATAAAGACTTTGTGATAATTCTTTAAAGTGTATCTTTGCATCTATGTAGGAATATAATATGAAGTATTAATGCCATAATATTTAACCCAACTAGTAAAGAAAAAAAATCCTGTTGGGAGAAATATTAGAGTTGAGATGATATTCTCGTTTGTAGTCATTGTTGTCATTATTGTCTAGCATTAATATTTTAGCAGGTTGTGTTATGATTCCATGTAAATAAAATTTCAGTAGTAATGAAAACAAGAAAGTGCATATGGATGAAAACTACATCCTTTAATCTATTTAGTCAGAATGGTTAGGATTCTATCCACTGACTTGATCTCGTTTACACAGATTCAGCTAACCCTCTCCCTAATATAGTCTATTTGGATGTCAGCCATCTGACCCTGTATGTGTAAAAACTGGATATTACAAAGTGCCTATAATCACACTTCTTTTTCACTTGCATAATTGACTGCAACTGTTAAGCTTATTTCAGCTGTTTTGGTAGCACAGAGCAATCTGGTACTCTCTACATGTGTTAGATTTCCTTAACACTTAGTTACCATCCAGCATGACCAAGGAAGTACTACTTCTCATTCATTACACCAAGATGAATTACATCCAAAAGGAATAGTGCAACTCTGTATGGATTAACCCCTTCATGGATTACTGCTTTGTTGTGGTGCAGGGGCTTGCATGACTCAATGAAACTATGAGCTATGCCATGCAAGGCCACCCAATAGGAACAGGTCATAGCAGAGAGTTCAGAAAAAACATGATCCACTGGAAAAGAAAATCGCAACCCACTCCAGTATCCTTGCAAAGAAAACCCCATGGACAGTATCAAAAGGCTAAAAGATATGATGCCAGAAGATGAGCCTCTCAGGTTGGAAAGTGTTCGTTATGCTACTGGAGAAGAGCAGAGGACAATTACAAGTAGGTCCAGAAAGAATGAAGTGGCTGGGCCAAAGTTGAAAGGACTCTGAGCTGCAGATGTGTCTGGTGGTGAAAGAAAAGCCTGATGCTGTAAAGAACAATATTGCATAGGAACTTGGAACGTAATATCTATGAATCAAGGAAAGCTGGATGTAGTCAAATATGAGGTGGCAAGTTTGAACATTGATATCTTGGGAATCAGGGAATTAAAATGGACAGGAATGGGTGAATTTAATTCAGATGACTATTATATCTATTACTGTGGGCAAAAATCCCTAAGAAGAAATGGAGTAGCCATCATAGTCAATAAAAGAGTGGAAAAAGCAGTATTGGAATAGCAATGCAACAAAAGTTTAATGAATTGAGAAAGCCTTTTGGATTAAAGGTGAAACGTCTTCTACTTAAAAAATCCTATCCAGATGCCTGTTTTTGAAACTTTTGTTGCAATGCAATTACCCTGGATGAATGAGAGTCTTCACAGACAGTATTGGAATACAATCTCCAAAACGACAGAATGACTTTGGTTTGAATCTAAGGC
>JANHZU010005041.1:17561-32497 GCA_032468055.1 Acrochordus granulatus | reverse complement strand
AAGATGAGAACATATAGCAAGGTTTCACAGAGCAGTTTAAACAGGGTGTTAAGTGTCTAACAGAAGGGAGGGGTTTGAGAGAAAGGGTGCAGGAGACAATAGCATTTTCACATAGCAAAATAAACAGATTTATTATTTTTAATAATAATTTTTAGATGGATTGAAAAAGCCTTCTGGAAAGAAGGTGAAACACCTCTAATAACATCTTGTAATTTATGTCCAGTTGCCTTTTTAAGGAACTTTGCAAAATTTTTGCAAGTTTTATGACTTATCATGACCTGGATTAATGAGAAAAGTCATAGAGAATTGGAATATCCTAAGTTAAATCAGTGGCTAGAGTTTAAAAAAATGTTAATTAGCCTCCTGTGATCTCAACATGCTATTAATATGGGAAAATATATTTTTTTTCTGTATTAAGGATTCAGAGGATATTCAGAGGACAGGGGTTAAATTTCAGGTATCTAGATGTTGGTAGCATGATTTTTGGAGGAGAGACTGCAAAGAGATATCTTGTTTTCCCACATATGTCGGCAACACCACTGATGAAATACAAAGCTTTCATTTTTGAATAATTTATTTCCAGTTCCTCAATTTGGCCAAAGGCTACAGTGGAGTCCATTTTGGATAAGGAAGAGAACATTTCCATTGTCAGTATAGAGCAGAATGGATATTGGTTTATGATTTAGTGAGGAGGATGAAATTCACATTTGAAAAGGGCCTGAACAATCCCATTACAGTACATAAAAGTCAAATAAAAAGGGGGCCAGAATACACTCTTACTTGATGTTCTTTTTTGGATTGGTGCTATTAAAATACTATTAACATCACATTTAACCTGAACAGAAATGTCCTCAAGTAACATTAGAATTAACTGCAAAAGTTGGATATCAGCAGAGGAGTCAAGAAGTTTTTGCCACAGCCATTTCTGTGAGATTGAATCACAAGTCATCTTCAAGTCAATGAAAAGAACATAAGAGTTCCTCTGGGGGATCTAAGAGTTGCAGAGTAATGGCATGATCAAAGATTGAGATGCCTGGCTCAAAACTGGCATGTTCTATAGCCTAAATCTTTTCATGATCAGCCAATCCATCAATTTAGTGTATAGATGCCTAACAAATCCTTATTACGCTGAACAAGTTAATTGGGTGATAATTGGATTAGACCTTTTCAAACATTGGAAATATTATTGAGCAACTCCATTTGTTGGGTGTTTGGATAGATGGGTAAAAAAATGAAACAAGGGTCCATAATTTTGCATTAGATTCAAAAAATTTATTTGGAATAATGTCTTACCGGCAGCTCTGTTTTTTTTTTAAGTTGAGAAATTTGTTCAAGAATCTCCAAAGCAGTGACAGGGGATTAATCAGAAAGAAGTTTGTACAACTGTAAGAAAGGAACTGTTGGCCTCAGAACTGATTGAGATTCCAATGCCAAAGGTTTGCTAAGTGCTGAATTGGCAGCTAAATACCAAAAAATAGCTGAATCAAGAATCCTCTTACTGCAGAATTGGGGGGAAGGGACCATTTCAGCTTTTCCACTCTCACCACCTAGGAGTCCTTGCTGGACTGTCAGAAGTGCAATTCACTGCCCTGGCTATGCTTGTAATGATGATGATCTTTCATATACCTACAATAAATCTTGTCAAAGGCTCTACCAGTGCAACTCCTTTATCCGATAAGTCTGTTGTGCTCTGAGGATGAAGATTGTTCTTAAGTGGCAGTCGATTTCCTCAAGCAGCAGTCCTTTCACTGGAATATGAAAGCCAAGTTCATGCTTGGTTATTCACTGAAATATTGAAAGCCAAGTTGGGCAATGAGCAATAGAATACAATGTACTTTCTGCTTCTCATTTTTTTAGAGAAACTGCCTGAAAAGCAAACATCACGTGCCAAACTTACCTGTACACTGGATGAAGTTAATGAGGTCCTGGAAAAGAGGAAGATGAGAAATCTAAAGAATAAGAGGCATTGTACAAAATGGTATAGGGATGGAGGGAGAATAAGGACGGTTTGTTAGAATAGAAAGGTGTGAACAAGACATAAATGTATTTTTTCTTCCTATCTCATGTGTTTAATTTAGTTTCTTACTCCTTTTCTATGCTTTGCATAATATGGCCTACCTCAAAAATACTGATTACATGACAGATACTGTATATATTTTTGCTTGTATTTGTGGTCTTACTTTTTCTTTTTTATTGCTGAAAAATTTGTGGCAGCTTATGGCATTGATTTTCATTCCTTGTTCTCAACAGTGTGAGGCTGATGGCAGGGAAGATCACAGATTATCTTCAAAACATTTTTCAGGAATTGGGGTTGGAAACAGTGACTGCGTGACAGTGCCCTTAAAAAATATAAATGGCTGATATCTGAACATGGTGCTTGGTTTCGTAGTGTGTTCACTCACCTGTCCCTTATGGCTGCCCATATTGTGATTGCCCATATCGAAAACTCAATATTCCAAGGGTGCCACTAATCCAAGCATTTTGGGCCTACTAGCTTCTTCTCCTATTCCCCTTTTCCATACCTGACAAGTTTTGAGATGAATATTATTTGGTACCTTATGTCTTTGAAAAGAAAATAAAACTTTGAAAATCTGTTTGAGCAGAAGGGAGATAACAGAACAATATCATGAGCTTACCCTGTTCAATGCATTGCCTTCTTAGTTTCTTCTGGAAACTTGCAGAACTACTTTGTCTTGTGTTCATTCCTGCAGAGAAGATTGTAAATCATACCAAAGTAGAAGTGAGTGTGGTTCTATAGTTGCCTGACTGCTCTAATTATATATATGTTTGTAAGCATCCACTATTTGCCAAAACCAGCATGAACTGGCTCACTGCCAGGCACTGTGTTTGTATGAATGGCAAGCGAAGACACCCATTCCTTTCCTTCTCTCAGGGAGAAACACCTTTCCAGATGGAAGCAGGCACATGATTAATAAGCTATTCAGATTTCCCAACCTGCTGGGAAAGCAGTCTGACATGCTGTCATCCAATAAAAAATGTTTTAATTTGTCCATATAACATGCTAAAGATGAACTCTGCATTTCTTTTGTTAAGCATGATGTCTGTAAAAAGTCTGTCATACTTTGGAGCGAGGGCTTGCTTTGGGAAGTCTTACTTTTAAAGCAAGAGAGGGCCTGCTTTGGGAAGTCTTTACTCCTGACTCTGGCATTGGAATGGCGCATACTAGCTCAAAATGCTGGGGTTACAGTTCCAGCACATCTGGAATGCCAGCTGGGGAAGGACTGACTGAAATGTGTGATCACCTCCACTTCAGCTGCCATGATTTCATGGAGGAAAATCTAATGAGGGCAGCTAGTCATGCCAGTTGCTGACAAACAGGAGTGAGAACTGCTGGGGAAATTGAATTTGTGTCTTACTTTGGACATGATGAATAGCCTGGGCTGCACTGTTTATTCTGTTGCATAAGTATAGGTAACTGGGGTAGGATAGGTTTATGAAAAAGCAGTTAATACATATTTCAGTTACACTTAGCATTTTTAACTGCTTAGGTATCATTAAATTGGCTTGTATGACTACAGTGATGATTGTGTGACTGATACAAGTTCAGACCACAATACCCTAGCCCAAGGCTTATCCACACTTACCGTGATTTATATTTATTGAATAAAAAAGAAAAGTGCAATGGGAGAAGTAAAAATGCAATCACATCCTAGATGACCCACTGAAAAAATAAACCCCAAATCTGTAGCTAGCTAATAAGATTTATTAGATCTAGACAGAATGGGTACAAAACAGCATGCCATCTTTCACATTTTTCAGAACTCTCCATCTGGCAAGATGTTGCAAAAAACAAAGATAAGGAAGCAATAAAGTCCCAAAATTGGTGAAAGCATTTTAGCCACAAAAACTGCAGTTCACAATCAGTCTTGAAGACTTCTTCAAGCTGAATGTATTCTAAATTCATGGAGTTAAGTTCTCAGGATTCCCAGCTATAGCTATGCTGACTAGGGAGTTCTGGAGAGTAAAGTTATACTTTAGTATGGAAAAAGTTATTGTGAACTGATTGCAAGGGTTAGTGGTTGGTTTTAACATCAGAAATTAGTCCTAGTACTCAGGGACCAAGAAAATGGCTGTCTCCCCACCACAGAACACAACAGCTATCAGTTGCCATTATGTTTCTTGTCTAGAAAAATTGTTCATGGTACACATATAAAGCAAAATCTGGAGAGTTGTGTGTAACTGTCTAGCTTATTCCGTAGTAATTATGTGATTCTGAAGAGAAAGAAAGAGGCCTTTGTTGTTTTCCCCTTATTTTCAGCAGAAATATATTTTGATATTGTGCTTTTATCCATGAATCATACTTGAAAATTACTTATAAGATTTTATGAGTCTCCCTACCAATGTGTCTTTAAATGTTTTATAAATTGTGTGGCTTAATCATCTGATCCCAAAACTCTCTTGGAACCAGTTGTATTACATTAGCTAATGCATTGTAGAAATCTTATCGGAGCTAGGGAAACATTTTATATGAGAAGCAAATCTGTCAACTGGTAGGTTTCACTAACTTTGCAAGAAGAAAAAATAAAGCCACATTCCTTTATTCCTGTTCAAATCTGATACTTGGGTTTTTCTGAACAAAACTTTGGGTATTATAATCAGCCTAGACTAATTCTACTATTTCTTTTTTCTACAAAGAGTATTTATCTGTAGAGTATGCTCATAATGAAAATCATAACAATAGTTAAGGGTATATGGTTCTTTCAAGGAACACAATAAGGCAGAATAGGTTGAACAAAGAATGAAGTTAAAGGGATTGCAATAGGAATGAGGAAGAGTTGGTAGTGTTTATAATGGTAAAATATTCAAACTGCCAAGTTATCTGAGATGTCTGAATATATATTAGCACAGTATCTGGTTCTTTTCCATTGATTTGCAATGTAAACAGACCACTTTCAGGCTGTGGGTCAAAATCGACATAATTCTACCAGTGTGGTATAGTTGTTAGGTGTATCAAGATTTGTGTGGCCCAGGTTCATGTCTATGGAACCTCACTCAGTAACTTTCATCCAGTGAAATTTTATCAGCCCAACCTATCTCACAGGTTATTGTAGGGAAAAAATTGGAGGAAGAAATGTTTACAGGTATGTATGCTACCTGGAATTATAATATATTATATAATTATTCATAGTACTCCTATTAAGAAATACGAGACCTTTCACTATACACATTGTTTGTGTATAATCCACACATGAAAAGGGCAGTCCAGAAATTACTTACAAATAAATCTGGTTAAAGTTTTTACAAATAGCATTATGCTTTTAATTATTAGACATGGTTTTATAATTCAGCTTTACTTTTTCTTATTTTCCATTCTATTTTTCAATTGCTGATAATTTTATATGAAGTTCAGTATATACATGAAATGATATAGTTATAATGCAAACATTATTTTACATGTAATCACAATATATACCAATATATCTTGTCCTCATCCCTACATTTAGTACAACTGTTTCCTCCCAAGCACTCTGGGAATTGTAGTTATTGGAAGACAATGATAAGATCCATTAAAGAATTGCAGTCTAGAATTAGATTGAAGATAAAAGTATCGGAGTAGATTTCCTCTCTAAAGTAGATAAGCAGAAACCTAACAGCTTGAGTTTCCCTGTCTTTAGCATATACTGTACTTTCCTTTAGATAGACAGACAGACATATGTGTTGGCTTTTCTATGCTGGAACCACATTGTACTATACATACCAGAAATATTCACTGAAATGATAAGACTGAGCAGAGTACTGTATGCTTTGGTGATGATTCCAGGGATGTGCGGTGAATTTTCTTGTAGATTATATCTGTCTTCAGTTCTAAAGTTTTGGATGTCTTAACAAAGGCATTATAGTGAAAAAAGATCTGAAGTTGAATTAATCTTATGTCTGACATTAACTTTGCCCAAGATATGTTATGATCTGCACCAGGTGATATAGCCATTATCTGCATTATCTCAAAGCACCATAGGAATCTTATATAGCTTCTAAGTTTAATTATTCAGATAAAGAAATAAATGACATACTGTGGTGCTTGAATATTATTTTGTCTTAAAGGACTATGCCCACTTGGAACATTTCCTACAATACCCAACTTATTAGCTCACTGAATCTCATTGGAAAAGTCACAGTGTACGCAGTGATGGCAAAACAATTGTCTTCACATTATTTAGCATTCATTTTTGAGATTTATACAGAATGCCCATGATTAGGAGCCTTGGGATGATCCTATTGCTTTTGTTTATTTCAATTATAATGAGGTACGTTGTGCTTTTTTGTCTCCAATTTCTTCCTCCTCAAATGCAGATCTCATGAGTTTTACCATTAGTCAGGAATACAAAGACAAATGATATACTTGGAACATTTCCCGGGTGCAACAAACTCTCTCTTGTAAGTCTTCAAACATTTGTTTATTTACCAAATGGATGTAGCTGCCCATCTCATAAATGTGACTCTGGGTGGTACACAGTCTATGTGTGCCCGGTTTCTTAGTTCTGTGTCATTCATTTTCAGTTTCTGAAACAATCAAGCACAAGAGGAAGGGATGTATATCTGATTCTGTGTATATATACATAGCACACACAAACAGATATCACTGGTTGCTGGATTTAACTCAGTGATTCTAGCGTTGTACAGTAATCCAAATTCCCGATTCACCTGCGTCATGTGACCATATATATAAAGCAATGGATAGGATTTTTCCTTCTGCTTCCAAGCAGGAGGAGTGCCGCAAAGGTTTTCGCTATGCGCGGAGTTCTCTTCTCTCATCAAGGACATAATTAGCAAGAGGCTGGCGTGAGAACACCCTTCCCATCTCTGCAATGCCCACTAGGTGTCACTGTTTTTCCACACCTGTGTGTCTGGCGCTGGTTCCTTTGGAAAAAAAGATCGCTGGGTGGGCTTTTCCTGGAGGGGCACATATTTGTTCAGCAGAACTGAGTTCATTTTCACTTTAGACAAAGAACACTAGGCAGCTGAGCTTGTTTCTTGTTCCTTGAAGGGGAAAAACCCTCATCCTATAGGGTTCATAAGGAACATTTCAGCCCGGCTGCCTCTCTCTCTTTTATTCCGATCTGTCATTTCATTTTATACAGAAAGCTCGCCGAAGTTGAGACTGCAGCTGTGGATCAGCTTTTCCCACCCCGGTGCTCTCCAAATGTGCTGAGGATACAATTTCCAAAGACCAGACTGACTAGGAATTATGGGAGTTGTAGTCTGAGCTGAGTCTGTAGTCCGAGCTGGAAGGCATTAGGTCAAAGATAGGCAATGCTTTATTCTGCTATAAAGGCATACCATCGTGCTTCTATATGCTGGCTATATGGCCATGTGGTGGACCTGTTTTCTAAGGCGTTCAGCTCTCATTTGTGTACTGAGTCATGACTTCTCTTTCTTCAATAATTAGGAAAAAACGGGTCACTAGACCATATATATGTGCAAACACATACACACATATACCCCACGCAGAATTTGCTCATTTGAGTCAGCAGTTTAAGAATTCTACTGCTGATCATCTTTTATCTATCCTCCTTGCCTTATAATATTGTCTGCAACATCACTGGATAGATCTGCAGTTCAGCCATGTGCATGGATGACAAAGAGGTAGCTGGCAGTACCTTCAGAAAAAAAAAGTGGCACTGTTCCTTTCCAAAATATCAGGGCACTACAGGTAAACAGAAAATGAGAGACAGAGAGAAAAAAGGCAAATAATTACACAAGTTTAAAAAAGAATCCCACCTTAGCACTTCTCAAAATCTCCCCTATTTTTATTCTGGTGGGTGTGTTCATACCTAGTTCAAATACATCATTATTGGTGGTTGTCAGTTGGCATTAATTAGTGAACAGGGAAAAAAACATTTGGTGTAATTTGTACCATTGTTAATAAATGAATGAGATTTTTCTACCTCTTGAATGGCACGACTAAATTATTTCTAAGTTAAAAAGAAAAATGTGTCTTCTCTGTCTGATCAAGCTTTGTTCCCCTCTCCTGTTTTAATAATGTTTGTATACTTACTAATTCTTTCAGTTTGGATATGTTTTTGAGTATAATAAACATTTTAACAGTAATTTCTGCTTATTAAACCATCTTGCTTCTATCCCCACTGCTGCATCTAATGATAAAAATCACGATCACCAAACAAACAGATAATTTTACTGTTAACTTTCTCTCCAACCTTCTCATTTTCAAAGCAAATAAATCTGTTATTATAAGACTGCTCCCTCCCCCCTTTCCTTCTCCATACACAGAAGGGAAAGAGAGCTATTTTTGAAGCTCCTTCAATCAGAATCCTTGGCTCTTTACAAAAGCCATCCCCACAGGGTATCAGAACTGTGTTTGAAAACATATGTGATAGAAGAAAAAAAAATCAAACCATAAAGTGAACTGAGATCACCTTGTAATTGGGCAGAGAGGACTTCCTGCTGGGGTTGGTATTTTTTGTTAAATGCCAGCACTTCTCCATTTCCTATCTTTTGCTGGAAGATGCTATATACAAAGTCTTTTCGATAGCTAAGTCAATCACCGTGACTATGTCAATCACAGTGACTTGGAAGTCCTCCGTGTTTGAAAAAAGACCGCTTCCTACACCCATTTGTCTTCTTGATACTAGAAGGGCAACATTTAAAAGGAGGTACCAAGGAACAAGATTTATAAAACCAAGATTTAACCACATTAAGTAGAACTCTGGGAAGACTTCACACAGATCTAGTTTATTAAATTAGTTTGATTATATTCCAACTTTTCTCCAAGACTTCAAAGTATATACAGTAGTGCCTAATTTAGTTTTCCAAGATGGGTTGAGAGTTAATGAATGGACCAAAATTATCCCCTAAGTATAAGAAGATTCTCTAGCTTTGCAATTACTATTTTGTTATGACAAATCTCTAGTTTTAATGTACAGTTGTAGACGACTGTGCTCTTCAAACCTCTGGTAAATTGATTGCACCCTGAGAAGTTTCTGCCAAAAAGACATATACTGTACTGTGTAATCTGATTTATAAGATAGAGCATATACTGATTACCAATATATTTATCATTTATCATTTCACCAAGGATCATTAAGAAGTTGGGTTTAGTCACTAGATAATTTCTGATTTTTAGGCTATTGGTGAGACTAGGTTTTATGGATGGAACATTTTTCTTGATTGGGCAAAGCAATAGTCAGTCTCCCTGAAGAGGCTGGCTTTCAATTATACTTTGTATTTTGTAAAATTGAGGATAGTGTTAAAGCAATAGGAGTAAGAAGGGCTTGTTTATCTATAGCCTATTTATCAGAAGATCCAATTGAACTCTGACAATATATATATATATACTCTGTAATGAATGCTAAAAATGTGATGAAACTGAGAACTTATTCAATGAGGCAGTGACTGATTTTGCTAAGCTGGTTTTACTGATTATTTAGAATTTTGTGTCTATTAGCCTTTGTGCTAAACCAATTTTGTGTGGTTTTTCTATGTCTTTTTCCCCAGTATATTCCCTTTATAGAGAGAGCTTTGGCTTCAATGATTTAATAAGGGAACTTTTCATTAAAATATTCCCGTGTGAAGGACTGCAGTTGCACAGCTACTTTTCCAGATTGGTTCAGAGTTTCTTAAATTCTGCATTTCTGGCCTTTGAGCAGAAGAATGCAACCTATCTATTTATTTTCCTAGAACTGGGCTAAAAGAAGATGTTCTTGATGGAATCCAGGTATTTCAGGAACACAGCTGTTTCAGGAGATTTAGGTTGAATAGGCTGTTTTCAGAGACATTTTCCTTCAGCACAAGAAGGCAATCAGAAAAAGGAAAGGAAGGTAAAAACCAATATAATCAATAACACCAACTACTACTATTAACTTGAATAAATTAATGAAAAAGAATGCATGAAAAAGGTATTTGGTGAAATGAAATTTTAATTCTATTATTCAGACCTTGTGAATGTGAGATAACAAATCAGATGTTGTATGGGCACAGCTGAGCCATATTTTTAAAAAAAAGGTTTTTCATGCATGGAAACATAGATTATATGCCATGTGAACACTCTGTTAATTATGGATCAGGACCATTGCCAAAGTAATTCTGGAATGTTCAAGGATATTTTAATATTAATTTATCTTACTCAGCCTTTTATATTACCTGAATTTGGAAGAAAAAGGTTAAGTTGAAGATAACCTTCCCATCTAGAGAACACAAAACTAGGGATTTGGGATAAAAAGATGAAGAGCTGTTTATTTCTAGATTTTTTTTCTTTTAATCTCCTCTGCCCCTTACGTGAGCTCAGGCTAGACAAAGTCAGCCATGTCATGTGAATACAACCAATGTTACTTAAATGCGGGTAATTTTTGTGGGTAGAATAATTCCCCCATGAGTCCTAGATAGCAATGGGCATGATCTGACAAAAATTACTTGGCGTTTGTAGCAGAAGCCTTTTTCACATAAAAAGGAAATGAATGCTAGGTTTCCATCTCAGTGGAAGCCACAACCAGTCTTGAGATATAATCATTTGACTTACTTGATAAGTAAGTTGAATTTAAAAGTGCCTGTCTTCCAGCAGAAGAGAATCAACTGGGGGAATGGCTATCGCCACCTTGTTGCATCCCTAAAATGGTGCTTATATCCAAATCTACTTTAGGGAATACAAGAAGATGGAGATAAAATAAGACCCATTGAATCAGCAAAAACCTACAAAAGTCAGTTCAATGTTTGCCTTATTAATACATTGCATTTCAAAATGTTAGGTATATGCTTTAAAAATGTTGGAAATAACCCTGAATTCCATTTTAAATGATACAATATTAGCATTTACTATGTTTTTTGAACCCATTGAGTTTAGTAGGACTTGGGTCTTAACTTCAAAAATTATTTAAAGAAGGGGCAAAAAATTTCTTCCCTGGATGTATCTTTTTAGCATGTAGTCGCACTTATGAGTGAATAATATATTTTTCAAACAAAGCAAGACACAAATCTTCTAGATTTCATTCAAGTACAATCCAGAAATACATTTACCACCTCAACCATTATTTATGAAAATGAGTGCATACTATTACTAGATTATGCTCTTGGAACTAAGAGTACCCTCATGGAATAGAATATAATCCTGTTATATTTTCAAAGATTAAGTTCTATTAAATACAATGGAACAATCTTCTGGTATATATGCTTGTGTTTACTTTTTTGTTTTGGTACAACTTGATGAAGAGTTTTTGCACTAATAAGACTAGACTACAAATCCTAAAGAGAGATCAACTAGTACACAAAGCTCAGCGTGAATGAACAGATCTTTCTATTTAAATAGTTATGTTCATTTCTGATTCTATTTTTTAAATCTCTGCATCTCTAATTTCAGTGACAAGATGAAAGCATCAATAGTTTATTTTTTAAGTCGTCATCACTAACAAAAGACAGAAGAACCATCTGAAGAACCAGAGACAGCCAATCATTCATCTGCTTTAGTACAGGCATTAATTTTGTTAGGTGCACAATTCAAAACTTATATATAGTTTTTAAAACCATGGAATTATTTGGCACTGCATTTATCACAAATTAAGTATCCTATTCCCTAATAAAGATTTTCTGACTGGGCAATGGATGAAAAAGTGTAGTCCAAATCCAAGGCAGAGGAGAAAGACTTGAATTTTACTTAAATAATTGGGAATTATAGACCTTTTGGTAAAGCATTTTAAAATCCCTCTGTATATTAGAGAACTAATAAGACAGTGTTCTTAAAAGCAGCATATGAATTTTGAATCCTGTCTTTCGTCTAGGTCTCAGTTTACATATTTCTGATTGGCTTCATTTGATTGCAATTCCTGTCACACGCGTTGAGGGGTGAATAAATCAGGATGTTTTTTCAACACAATCCTATGGGTAATGGATTTTGGAATCCTAGTGATGGCTCTGAATTATTTTTTCACCCAAGCAATGCATGAAAGGTAATATGATTTGTGCAGTGCACATAAAATATATTGCACCCCCTCATATTTTGTACTACAAATACCATTAACTCCAGCCAATGTGAGCAATATCATGGATTCTGAGAATTGTAATCCAAAGCACTTGGAGCAAAGCAGGTTGTCTATCTCTATGCTAGAGAAACTAGTCGGGTGAAACCAGTGCAGCTGTTCCAACATTGGCAAAATGCGCTTCTGGTCCTAGTTAGCAACACTTGCGGACATATTTTGATTTCATTGCAGGTTCTAAATTAATGAATTTAATCTGAAAGCTTTCCTGCTTCAGCTAAAATCCAAAAAACAGCGTGCAGAGTACCAGCATGTCAAATGTAACTTAAATTATGGGCCAGGAAAATAGAAGAAATCCACGCAGCAGTAACAAACTTTCAAAAGCAAAACAACAACAACAAAATTGTACCTGGAACTCAGTGAGAAAAGGAGCCAATTGAACCATGGGCAGGAGTCTGTTCCAAAGTTCAAAGGTGGTCACAAACAAATAACAAAAAAGTCCTGTTTTTTTTTTAAGGACCTTTGCATAAGGCAGGATTTGAAGTAAGGCAGAACTGGCAGATCTTAAAACTTCAGGGTGGTCAAAATGGGAATGAAGGCATCCTCTGAAATGTCTCAGGCCATTTTAACCTTTCCAGATTAAATGCTATGATTGGAGTAGAAAACAAAGAGTCAGTCAAGGTAGTTGTATTTAGATAGATGTCTTGTGTACATGGCTAGATTTTCAGCCTCCCCAAACGCAGGACACTGTCCCACATAAACAAACCACATTCATAAACACTTTTATTCAGAACACATTAAAATATCTAAATGCATCTTTTCCCAAAATGGTAATCCCCAGATGTGTTAGGACTATAAAAACCTGAAGTTACTTGGGGGTCCGAGGAGTTATAGTTCTAATGAAGCTGCAGGGAAATTGGTTGGCTTTGGCTTTCCACATCACCTGAACCTGATCGTTGGTTTGCTGTTCATGCGCTAAGGCTTAGCTTTCGATGTCAATGCAGGCGATTGTAGTTTATTCAACAAGCCATGGTTCATTTGGCTGTGACTAGGAAGAGTGTGCAAGTTAAGCCTGTGTGGATGTGTTATTTTGTCTAGTGAGTTGGTTGTCACTTATTCTGCCTGATGTAAGAACCACAGTCATTCATGTGTAATCCTGACAATTCTCAGGGTTTAATTATAGGTTTCTTTCTGATAGTCTTAACTTAAGATGCAGTACCAAAACTGGGACAACTTTCTTTTGTGCTGCTTTATTCTATTTGAAAGCACACACAGATTTTACTAAGTTACCATTGCTGGATTTATACGGTGTAGCGAATCATAGCATAGAATTAAACAGGCTCAGTCCACATAATACGTTGAGCCACAAATAGTGACAAGAAAGTTTAAAGCTAACCCAAGCGTAGCACTGTATGTGCTTGCAGTCCCAAAATCTTTAACCGAGTTGGTTAAATATATTGGGCGAACTGAGACATTTGTTCTCTGAACTCTGCGCATTGTTTAAATTCTTTTGTGCAAGTGAGCAGCTGCGGACAGGGCAAAACAAAAACAACGCAAGCAACATCCAAGCAGCACTTTGATATGCTTCAATTACTGCAGTACAGTTCCTGGAAGGATTGACTCAGATGCTAAACGCTGGATCCGCATCCGCAGCCAAGGGTGGAAACAAAGCCATGTTGAATAGGCCCACGTAGTTTACAATACTTCAGGGCTGCGTGTTGCCATCTACCTCGGTCGCAGCGATGCCGCGTGCTGACTCTTTTTCTGCTGAGAACAGAAAGCTGTGGAGGGAAGGTGAGCAAGGGCGCTGCGGGGGGAGCCCAGATCTGCAGGTTGCATATCAGTGATCGTAATGAATAGTTAGCAGGCTGGGCTCGAAGGCCAAAACCTGACAAGGCTGACAGGCACTGATTGCCATTTCCATAAAGGGCGCTATGGAAGTGCGAGTGATTGAGAGATTGATTGATTTGTTTTGCTGAGCCTCCTTTGTGGCCTCCCGGGCCAATCTCTGGCCACACCTCTCTGCCTCAAAGCACTTGCTCTGCCTGCTGTTGCTTTTTCCTTCTTCTTCTTTTTTTATTTGTGAGTAATGAAAATTTGTTATAAGCCTTCCCTTTCATCTGTACATGGCAGGCTGTCACACAGAAAACAAGCCATTCTGGAACCTTACTTCTTTCCAAATTGCTAAATATTTTCCTTCAAATGGCTTCCCTAATGGGCCAATATAATAAGAGTGGCATGCTCTCTGCCCACGCTGAAGATGCCAGAGCATTTGTCCAGTGCATATGTGTGCTCGGCACAATAAACTCTTTGCCTTGACTGGCCGACACCGCAGCGCTGCTGCCCATCAAAACCCGGACAGGCCGCTCTGCGTGCAAGGCAGGGATGTTCCGATGTGCTCCTGCCTGTCCTGGGGGACCGCGCATGTCGTTCAGCGAGAGGGACCGGGCAGCAGACTTGTTTCCGTTCCATAAGGTGGACCTGATGGCAGTTCCAGGAGGGTAGCGCTCAACACAGAGTAAGCCAGGCGAGGGGCGAGAGAGCTGGCCTTACTAATGGCTTGGCCTGCCCAGCCAGATTTTTATTGACTCCAGTTGCTGCTTTTCGGAGGGGCAGGCACCAGTGCTCCCCATGGCCAGCCGATCCATGTGCTATATGCTAAACTGTTGCTGACCCACTGCTTTATGAGCCTAAGTGGTTATGCAGGAACAGAAGTGAATAGGTTGTGTGCGATAAGAAAATAATTTGCCAAAAACTGCGACAATAAAGAGGGCCTGATGGGATCTCTTATGGCATGAATAGCCTGGAGCAGCTGCAGATCTCTCTCTGCTTTCACAATTATTTTCATTTTTATAACAGCTAAAAGCGAAATATTGTCCAGAAGCTTTCATAAATGCAGCATTTCCATTGATTTTTTGTGAATGGAAGGAAGGAAGGAAGGAAGGAAGGAAGGAAGGAAGGAAGGAAGGAAGGAAGGAAGGAAGGAAGGAAGGA